>JAREIK010004718.1:0-36260 GCA_029783825.1 Sapria himalayana | reverse complement strand
TTGTTTAGTCTGTTAACGTACATGAGTCAAATTACCTTTGATAGCATAGTGATTCAACATCAAATATGATGAGACATAATAGAGATATAGTAAAAGCTCCTATTATCTTGGTTAGAGCTTTAGCAATCATTCTAGAGTTGAGATATGAACAAAATAAATTATTTTAATTATTCAGTATAATTTTAATTTTAATTTAAATTTTTATTAGTTTATTTTTATAAAATATTAATTACAAAATAAATTATTAGTGAGACTGATCTAATTTAAATTAAACAAGTATCTCCTATATAATAAAGAATAAATCTCATTTTTTTCCATTTTAATTTTAAATATTCAAATTTAATTATTTATTTGTTTATTTTAATATAAATATTAATTACAAAATAAATTATGAGTTACACAAATATAATTTATATAAATTAATTATTCATTAAAATAATATAGATAAACTTTTTAAAAGAAATAAAAAATTTCAAAACAAAAAATTATTATATAGTAAGATATTTTGTTTTGCTTATGAATCATTTTATGTTTTGTAAATATATTTTAATTGATATCTATCTTATTAATAATAGATTATTAATTTATTTTTTCATCATTATTAGAATATTTATCAATAAAAATGTTTATATTGAATTTATATGTTATATAAATATAATGATTATTATAATTAAATATTGAATTCACTTTTGAAAAAAATTTTAAAATTATTAAATTTTCAAAGGTTATAACCTTTGAAAATGTTAAAAAATAAAAAAAAATAAATTTTTTGTAATTTCATTTTTTAAATAAAACCTATAGATCATTAAATGCTTACTTACTTAAATCAGTAAGCTCGTAAATCCCGAAACCCCTAAATACATAAAACTTTTAACAGCTATATACTACTTAATAAATAATAACCCTCATTTTTATTTCTATTTATTATAATTTTGATTATTAATTTTAATTATTTATCGTTTAATTTTTTAGAAAAATTAATTACAAAATAAATTTCGAGTGAAAAAATATTATTTAAATAATTTATTTTTTTTATAAAAAATATAATCTTATAAAAAGAAGGAAAATTATAAAAATTAAATATTATTATTTAGTAATATATTTTGATTTGATTTTCAATCATTTTGTGTTATATAAATATATTTTAATTAATATTTATATTATTAATAATAGTTTATTAATTTAATTTTTGATCATTATTATTTTATCTTTCATTAAAATTATTTATATTGAATTTATATGATAGATAATTAGTAAGATTAATATTATTATACATGGTATTCACATTTCAAAAAAATTTAAAAATTATTTTATTTTCAAAGGTTATAACCTTTGAAAATCAAAAAAAATCAAAATAGAATTTTAAATTTTTATTATATAAATAAAACCTATAAACCACTAAATAATCAAAACATTAAACCGGCATACCATATATAATAAATTATAAATCTCAATTTAATTTGTATTCATTATAATTTTAAATATTCATTTTAATTATTTATTAGTTTATTTTTTAGAGAAATATCAATCACAAAATAAATAATTAGTGAGACAAATATAATTTTAATAATTTATTTTTAATCAAAAAAAAAGCTTATATAAAGAAGTATAAATTTAAAAACAAAAAATTATTATTTAGGAATATATTTTACTTTGATTTTGAATCATTATATATTGGTTTCGCAATTATATTTTAATTGCGATCAATCCTATTAATAATAGTTTATTAATTTATTATTTGATCATTTTTATAATATCGAACAATAAATTTACTTATATTCAATTAAAATGTCTTTTAATTATTAAGTTATTATAACTAAATATTATATTTACATTTAAAAAAAAATTAAAAATTATTATATTTTCAAAGGTTATAACCTTCAAAAATGATAAAAAATCACAAAAATAATTTTTTTATTATTTTATTATTTAAATAAAACTTATAAACAACTTAATGACTAACATTTAAATCTCTAGACTCCTAAACCCCAAAACCCCCTAAATACTTAAAACATTAAACCTATATAACCTAAATAATTAATAATAAATCTCATTTTTATTTGTATTTATTATATTTTTAAATATTCATTTTAATTATTTTTTAGTTTATTTTTATAGAAATATTAATTACAAATTAAATAATGAGTGAGACAGATATAATTTAAATAACTTATTTTTAATGAAAAAAATATAAGCTTATAAAAATAAACAAAATTTCAAAAATTTAAAATTTAATTAAGTAATATAATTTACATTGATTTTGAATTATTTTTGGTTCTGCAAATATATTTTAATTAATATCTATCTTATTTATAATAGTTTATTAATTTATTTTTTGATCATTATTATAATATATATTAATACAATTTTTTATATTGAAACTATAACAAATATAATTATTATAATTATTATGACTAAGTATTGTATTCATATTTTAGAACTATTAAAAATTATTATATTTTTAAAGGTCTTAACCTTTGAAAATCACGAAAATTCATAAAAATAATTTTTTTGTTATTTCATTGATTAAATAAAACCTATAAACACTAAAATGTGTAAACATATAAATCAATAAAATTTTTAAGCCCAAAACCACAAAAAAATTAAACAAGTAAATAGTTATACCCTAAATAATAAATCATAAATCTCATTTTTTTAGTATTCATTATAATTTTTAATATACATTTTAATTATTTATTAGTTTAATTTTATAGAAATATTAATTAAAAAAATAAATTATTAGTGCGACAAATATAATTTAAATAATTTATTTTTCATCAAAAAATATATATGCTTATAAATGGATACAAAAATTTAAAAATTTAAAATTAATATTTAGTAAAATAATTAAATTTGATTTTGAGTCATTTTAGGTTTTTCAAATATATTTTAAACAATATTTATCTTATTAATAATTGGTTATTACTTTTTTATGATCATTATTATAATAAATATCAATAAAATAGTTTATATTGAATTTATATTATATATAATTATTATGATTATTATAACTTCATATTGTATTCACTTGTCAAAAAAAAGTTAAAAATTATTATATTTTCAAAGGTACCTTCAAAAATGAAAAAAAAATAACAAAAAATTTTTTTTGTTATTTTATTTTTTATATAAAACCTATAAACCACTAAATGACTAAATACTAAAATGACTAAACTCCTAAACCCTAAAGCCCATAAATACTTAACACATTAAATTAGTATAGTCTAAATAATAAATCATAAATTTCAGTTTTATTAGTATTCATTATAATTTTAAATATTCATTTTAACTATTTAACAGTTTATTTATATAGAAATATTAATTACAAAATAAATTATTAGTGCGACATATATAATTTAAATAATTTATTTTTCATCAATAAAAATGCTAATAAAAAAAGTCAAAATTTTAGAAATAAAAAATTATTATTTAATAATATATCTTATTTTGATTTTGAATTATTTTAGATTTTACAATTATATTTTAATTTATATCATTCTAAAAAATACAAGTTTATTTTTTTATTTATTGATCATTATTTAATATCTACCAATAAAATTATTTATATTAAGTTTACATTATATATAATTATTATGATTATTATAACTAAATATTATATTCACATTTAAAAAAAATAACAATTATTATATTTTCAAAGGTTACAACCTTCAAAAATTAAAAAAAAAATCAAAAAATTAAATTTTGTGTTTTTTCATTCTTAAAAAAAAACTATAAATCACTAAAGGTTTAAACAATTAAATCACTAAACTCCTAAACCACAAAACACCTAAATAATTAAACTATTAAATCGGAATATCCTGAATTATAAATAATAAATCTCAATTTTATTTGTATTCAATAAAATTTTATATATTCATTTTAATTATTTAGTAGTTTATTATTAAAGAATTATAAATTACAAAATAAATTATGAGTACGACAAATATAATTTAAATAATTTATTTTTAATAACAAAATATAAAGTTATAAAAAAAGCAAAACATTAAAAAAACTATTATTTAGTAATATATTTTACTTTGATTTGAATAAATTTAGATTTTGCAAATACTTTTTAAATTTATAACTATTTTATTAATTTTTTTGATCATAATTATAATAATCTAGCAATATAATTATTTATATTGAATTTAAATGAATTATAATTATGAAGATTATTATAAATAAAAATTATATTTACATTTGAAAAAAATTTAAATATTATTATATTTTCAAAGGATATAATCTTCACAAATTAGAAAAATAATATAAATAAATTTTTTTTATATCAGTGTTTAAATAAAACTTAAAAACCACTAAATGACTAAACACTTAAACATCTAAAGTCCTAAACACAAAAGCCCCTAAATAATTAAACGTTTAAACACGTAAATCTTAAATATAATTTAAATAATTTATTAAAATATTAATTACAAAATAAATTATTAGTGATACAAATATAATTTAAATAAATTATTTTTCATCAAAAAAATATATAAGCTTATAAAAAGAAGCAAAAACTAAAAAACAAAAATTATTATTTAGTAATAAATTTTACTTGGATTTTGAATAATTTTAGGTTTTGCATTAATATTTTAATTTATATCCATCATAATAATAATAACATATTAATTTATTTTTTGATAATTGATATCATATCTATGAATAAAATTGTTTATATTTAGTTTATATTATATATAATTATAATGATTATTATTACTAAATATTGTATTCACATTTTTAAAAATTTTAAAATTATTATATTGTCAAAGGTTATAACCTTTGAAAATGTGAAAAAATATCAAAAATAATTATTTTGTAATTTCATTTTTTAAACAAAACTTATAAACCACTAAATGCCTAAAAACATAAATGACAAAAGTCTTAAATGTCAAAACCTCTAAATACTTAAAATATTAAATTGGTATACATAATAATAATTCTTAAATCTCATTTTAATTTTATTCAGTATAATTTTAAATTTTTTATTTTAATTTTTTATCAGTTTATTTTTATAGTAATATTAATTACAAAATAAATTATTAGTGAGACAGATCTATTTTAAATAATTTATTTTTTATCAAAAAAATATATGCTTATAAAAAGAAGCAAAATTTTAAAAACAAAAATTTATTAAAATGAAATTTATTATTTATTATTAATGTATACAAATTTAATAGTTTATGTATTTAAAGGTTTTTCCGTATAGGTGTTTAGAGATTCATGTTTTTAGGCATTTTGTGGTTTATATGTTTTATTTAAACAATAAAATTACAAAATATAATTTGTAATTTTTTGTCATTTTCATAGGCTATAACCTTTGAAAATATAATAATATTTAAAATTCTTTGAAATGTGAATATAATATTTAGTTATAATAATTTTAATAAATAGATATCATATAAATTCAATATAAACAATTTTATTGATAGATATTATAATAATAATTAAAAATTAAATTAATAAACTACTAATAATAAGATAGATATTAATTAAAAAATATTTACAAAACCCAAATTGATTCAAAATTAATGTAAAAAATATTATTGGATAATAATTTTTAATTTTTAAATTTTTACTTCTTTTATAAGCGTATATAATTTTTTTATTAAAAATAAATTATTTAAATTATATTTTACGCACTCATAGTTTATTTTGTAATAAAAATTTATATAAAAATAAACTAATAAATAATTAAAATGAATATTTAAAATTATAATAAATTGAAATAAAAATTAGATTTCTTAATTATTAAGAAGTATATAGCAGTTTAATAGTTTATGTATTTATGCATTACGGGCTCTAGGACTTTACTGATTTAACTGTGTATGTATTTAGTGCTTTGTAGGTTTTATTTAAAAAATGAAATAACAAAAAATTTATTTTTTTTTATTTTTTCATATTTTCCAAGGTTATAACCTTGGAAAATATAATAATTTTAAAATTTTTTTCAAAAGTGAATATAATATTTAGTTATAATAATCATTATATTTATATATCATATAAATTCAATATAAACATTTTTATTGATAAATATTCTAATAATGATGAAAAAATAACTGAATAATCTATTATTAATAAGATAGATATCAATTAAAATATATTTACAAAACCTAAAATGATTCAGAAGCAAAGAAAATATATTACTATATAATAATTTTTTATTTTGAATTTTTTTTTTCTTTTAAAAAGGTTATCTATATTATTTTGATGAAAAATAAGTTATATAAATTATATTTGTGTAACTTATAATTTATTTTGTAATTAATATGCTGTACATGTAATTTGTTTTTACTTAATAATCTGTTTTAATATGTAGTAAGACATACTATTCTTGGTTTTAATCTGTAACGCATAAGCATTTTTTGGTGGAGGTAGCTAGTCGTACTGAGTGACTAGCGAACCACGTTATTTCTGTGTTGATTTCTCGTTTTGATTATGTCGTGGATGCTTGTGGATTGGGATATATATATATTGCTTGTTACTGTGTTTTCTGTTGTTTTGTGTTCTTAATCTCACTACCCATGAAAGCAGTGATTTCCCTACATAATATTTATATAAAAAAACAAATAAATAATTAAATTTGAATATTTAAAATTAAAATAAAAAAAATGAGATTTATTCTTTATTATTTAGGATATACCGGTTTAATTGAATTTAGATCTGTCTCACTAATAATTTATTTTGTAATTAATATTTCTATAAAAATAAACTGATAAATAATTAAAATAAAAATTAAAATTATAATGAATAATTAAAATAATCTATTTTGTTCCTCTCTCAACTCTAGAATGATTGATAAAGCTCTATTCAAAATAATAGGAGCTTTTACTTTATCTCTATTATGTCTCATCATATTTGATGTTGAATCACTAGCCTATCAAAGGTAATTTGACTCATGTACGCTAACAGACTAAACCAAAGTTGTACCCCTATGTGTTGAAATAGCTAGTTGTTGAGGATGCTATTTATATTGATTATTGTAATTTCTT
The DNA here is from genome assembly GCA_029783825.1 of Sapria himalayana. NCBI lineage: Eukaryota > Viridiplantae > Streptophyta > Magnoliopsida > Malpighiales > Rafflesiaceae > Sapria > Sapria himalayana. The sequence continues at coordinate 29,274 of JAREIK010004718.1, read as the reverse complement.
CTAAAATATATCTCATGCACACACTCAAAGCAATTTTTTTTAAACATAGTTCACCTTAAAAAATAACCACCTTGTAGCCTATTAGTACAAACTACTTATGAGGTGGTTTGAACATGGCAAGAATTATGGGCTCTCTTTCAATGAAGAATCAAAAAATTTATTTTATTGGCTTGTTTAAGCCTTTTTTTTATATCCTCATGGATATGAAAAATATCATTTCTTTCTTTTTATATTAAATGAGTTATGTATACAAGCTCACAATACCTAAAAAGGAGTAAATGAATCATATTCAAATGTAAAAAAGGTTTTAATCATTGCTCAAAATATTAGTCTTGCATATTAACACTTGAGATCTCAAATCAAAGAAAAATGCCAGAGTGATATTTCCAATCCCAAGAATTTTAGCTATAGAAAGTTATAAAGAGTAGTACTAGAGCTTTTACTATTTCTAGGGTCATGACTTTTGCTCTTGAGGAATGTCCAAAGTTACATTTATTCCTAGTGCAATGACTTTGCAATATAAAGATAAAATGCACAAGCTATGGTCATATCCAATACTGTGACCCAGTATTATAGTGATTAAATACTTAGTACCATAATAATATTTTAAACAAAGAGACACAAGTTATGGCATATTCTTATCGATATGATTTTGTATTATTGAGACAAAATATACAATCATGATCATTACTAATGCTACAATAATCTAAAGCAAGAAAGAGACATAATCAATAACTCACCCCTTGAGTCATGACTTTGTGTTACATATACAAAAAGATAAATCTGTGACATTCTTAAAAGTTGTGAATTTCAATTTAAATTTAACACTTAGTCATTTGATTATAAAAGTGCAAAACATGAGATTTAGGATTTAGGGTTTATGGAACATGGATATAGTTTATGGTTTACGGTTTAGGATTTAAAGTATAGGTTTTATGGTTTTTTTGTTTTTTTTGGAAAATACACACTTTATTTATCATTTAGGCACACAACTCACAAGAGACTAAAAAGCTGACTAATATAGGCCAGCCCACCAAATCATATGCACCTTAATGATTCTATGAATAAAATACATAAAAAAACATAATGCCTAATAATTCCAAGCATACAATAGAACTAAAATCACCTGGCATTCCCGGACTTCAGAGTTGGCATTGAGTCATTATGCACACTGCATCCTTTCCATTCTTATTTGTCCAAGCCTTTTGGAGGAACCTGAATGATGCACTAGATTAAAACTATGCAAAAATAAGATTGTGCATGTTTGTGACATGCAGCATCAAGCATTTTTCCTATGTCATTGTTATGCAATGGAATAAATGTAAAACTGAATACCCATACATCCACAAGTCCATAACTATGGCACTTTGTCAATTCATTCTCACCTTCAAATTCCACATTCTTTTGCTCCAATGATCCTCAAAAGAGTATCTCCTGGGTTAGAATGCTTCCTCCTAGAGCTCCAAGAAGTGGTTGTATGTTGCACAGACAAAATATCAAAAAATATGCATGCATCAGTGTGCATGTGTGATGAGGTCCATCTCATAGTCTAATTATCTACGCGTACAACCAAGCTAGAATACAAGTAAAATTACAAAATGCTATAAAGATGGGTCTTCTACTCCTCGGAGTGTAGCATCGCCTAATGTGTATTTACAAAATATATTAGTAGGGTCCACTTAGAGATACTCATGGGTCCAGTTTCCCTGATTGCATGCTACATAGAGAAAAGACAAGATTGTGTGTGTGAGTATGCCATGATCCGTCTCTACAAGTACATGGTGCATACAAAGTTTAAAATACAAATAAGACTACAAAGATAAACTAAAATTTGAATCTTTCATTCCCATATGGCTGGTTTGGACTCCATTGCTTACTGGCCCTGCTTGGTGATGCTTCGGATTTTACCGACTTTCCAATTAATCATGGATTACCTGCTACTCCTGTTGGGTGATGGTTGGGTGGCACTCTATGCTGCCTGATACGGATAGTGGGACCCACTTCTAGCTACTCCTGGGTTTACTCTCGACCACTTTTCTCGGTCTCGTCAGTTGTCTGAATGTTATCATCCCGCCTTGCTAGTGGGGCCCTCTACAAGCTAGTGGCCCATAGTTCTGGCTGCTTCCAGGACTTGCTGGCCCCTCTTAATGCTACACCAAAATGGACAAGATATGTGCACGTGTGTATTGTGGTCCGTCGCTATGTGTGTGTGCTGCAGCAGTATCAGGGTTTAGGAGTTTAGTAATTTAATTAGATAGGTATTTTGTGGTTTATAGGTTTTATTTAAATAATTAAATAACAAAAAAATTATTTTTATGATTTTTTTTATTTTCACGGTTATAACCATTGAAAATATTATAATTTTTAATATTTTTTTCAAATGTTAATACAATATTTAATTATAATAATCATAAAATTAAATATCATATAAATTCAATATAAATAATTTTATTGATCGATATTATAATGCTGATCTTAAAATAGATTAATAAACTATTATAAATAAGATAGATATTAATTAAAATATATTGGCAAAACCTAAAATGATTCAAAATCAAAGTAAAATATATTACTAAATAATAAATTTTTATTTTTAAATTTTTGATACTTTTTATAAGCTTATAAATTTTTTTGATGAAGATAAATTATTTAAATTATATTTGTCTCATTCATAATTTTATTTTTCAATTAATATTTCTATAAAAATAAACTAATAAATAATAAAAATGAATATTAAAATTATAATGAATACAAATAAAAATGAGATTTATGATTAATTATTTAGGGAATACCTGTTTAATGCTTTAATTATTTAGGAGTTTAGAAGTTTAGTGATTTAAGTGTTTAGGCATTTAGTAGTTTTATATTTTATTTAAATAATGAAATAACAAAAAAATTATTTTTCAAATTTTTTATCAATTTTGAATGTTATAACCTTTATAAATATAATAATTTTAAAATCATTTTCAAATGTGAATACAATATTTAGTTATAATAAACTTAATAATTATATATCATGTAAATTAAAAATAAATAATTTTATTGATAGATATTAATAAACTAAATATAAATATAAATATAATAATGGTAAAAAAATAAATTAATAAACTTTTATTTATTGATAGATATTTATAATTATTTATAAATACTTAAACCTTTAAAAATGGTTTAAATGTTTAAGTATTTAAGGGTTTTGAAGTTTAGGAGTTTAATGATTTAAGCATTTAGGAATTTAGAAGTTTATATGTTTTATATAAACAATAAAATAACAAAAAATTTATTTTTGTGATTTTATCTCATTTTCAAAGATGATAACCTTTAAAATATAATAATTTTTAAATTATTTTGAAATGTAAATATAATATTTAAACATAATAATCATTATATTTATATATCATATAAATTCAATATAAATAATTTTATTGATAAATATTCTAATAATGATCAAAAAATAAATTAATAATCTATTATTAATAAGATAGATATCAATTAAAATATAATTACAAAACCTAAATTGATTCAGAAGCAAAGCAAAATAAATTACTATATAATAATTTTTTGTTTTGAATTTTTTTTTCTTTTAAAAAGTTTATGTATATTTTTTTGATTAAAAATAATTTATATAAATTATATTTGTATAACTCATAATTTATTTTGTAATTATTATATTTATAAAAATAAACAAATAAATAATTCAAATGAATATTTAAAATTATAATGAAAAAAAATGAGATTTATTATTTATTATTTAGGGATACCGGTCTAATTTAAATTAGATATTTCTCACTAATAATTTATTTTGTAATTAATATTTCTATCAAATAAAACTGATAAATATTTAAAATAAAAATTTAAAATTATACTGAATAAAATTTAAAATGAGATTTATTATTTATTATTAATGTATACCAGTTTAATGGATTAAGTATTTACAGGTTTTTTCATTTAGGATTTTTGTGATTTATGTTTTTGGGCTTTTAGTGGTTTATACGTTTTATTTAAAAAAATAAAATATAAAAAAAAATTTCTATAATTTTTTCTCATTTTCATAGATTATAACCTTTGAAAATATAATAATATTTAAAATTTTTTTAAATGTGAATACAATACTTAGTTATAATAATATTAATAATTATATATCATATAAATTCAATATAAAGAATTTTATTGATATATTTTATAATAATGATCAAAATTAAATTTATAAACTATTGATATTATGATAGATATTAATTAAAAAATAATTACAAAACCCAAATTGATTCAAAATTATAGTAAAATATATTTCTGGATAACAATTTTTAATATTTAAATTTGTACTTCTTTTATAAGCATATATATTTTTTAAATTATATTTGTCACACTCATAATTTAATTTGTAATAAATATTTCTAAGAAAATTAACTAATAAATAATTAAAATTAATATGTAAAATTATAATAAATAGAATTAAAAATTAGATTTATTAATTATTAAGTTTATATAGCGGTTTAATGGTTTAAGTATTTTGGAATTACGGGGTTTAGGAGTTTACTGATATAACTATGCATGCAATTAGTGGTATATAGGTGTTATTTAAAAAAATATCAAAAAATTCATTTTTCTTATTTTTTGATATTTTCAAAGGTTATAACCATTTAAAATATAATAATTTTTAAATTTTTTTCAAAAGTGAATACAATATTTTGTTATAATAATCATTATATTTATATATCATATCAATTCAATATAAATATTTTTTTGATAAATATTCTTATAATGAACAAAGAATAAATTAATAATCTATTATAAATAAGATAAATATCAATTTAAATATAATTACAAAACCTAAAATGATTTAGAAACAAAGCAAAATATATTACTATATAATAATTTTTTGTTTTGAATTTTTTTTTTAAAAAAGTTTATCTATATTTTTTTGATGAAAAATAATTATATAAATTATATTTGTCTAACTCAATTTATTCTATAATTAATAATTATATAAAAAAATGAATAAATAATTAAAATGAATATTTTAAATTATAATGAAAAAAATAATATTGAGATTTATTATTTATTATTTAGGGTCAACTGGTTTAAAATGATTATCTATTTATGGTTTTCGAGATTTAGGAGTTATTGATTTAAGTATTTAGGCATTTAGTGGTTTATATGATTTATTTAAACAATGAAATTACAAAAAAAATTATTTTTGTTATTTTTTCACATTTTCAAAGGTTATAACATTTGAAAATATAATAATTTTAAAATTTTTTTAAAATGTGAATAAAATATTTAGTAATAATAATCATTATAATTATATATAATATAAACTAATTATAAATAATTTTTTGATATATATGATATCAATTATCAAAAAATAAATTAATAAACTATTATTAATATGATAGATATAAATTAAAATATAATTACAAAACCTAAAATGATTCAAAATCAATGTAAATAATAATTTATTGTTTTTAAATTTTTACTTCTTTTTATAAGATTATATTTTTTTTTATTATAAGTAAATTATTAATATTATATTTATCTGACTAATTATTTATTTTGTAATTAATATTTATATTAAAAATATACTAATAAATATTTAAAATGAATATTTAAAATTATAATGAATACAAATTAAAATGAAATTTAGGATTTATTATTGCTGTATATGTAATTTGTTTTTTGATAATCTATTTGTATAACCAAATATTTTTTCTTTTTTAATATTTTCATGTAAATGCAGGAAAGGAAATATTAAGAGGCCGGGAATGCAGTAGTAGACAATAACGGAGGTCTCGCTGATCAGACAACGGGCCGAAATTGGAGTAGAGCCTGACCCATCTCATGATCAGAATCGCTCATGTTAAATGAACCGAGAGAAATTTTAATATAAAATGTTTTGTAATTTTATTTTCGGGTGTCTATTTTTCGACCCAGGGAATTGTTCATCATCTCTCTCTCTCTTCTCTCTGTGCGATTTATCACGACTATTTTGTGTGCTACATACTATAAGACATTTCTGTTGCTTTAATCTGTAACGCAAAAGCATTTTCTAGTGGATTTAGCTAGTCGTACTGAGCGACTAGCGAACCATGTTATTTTTGGAATTTATATCTCGTTTTTTGATTCTATCATTGATGGTTGCTGAATTGGGATATATATATCTCTTTCTTTATGTTGTTTCTGTGTTTCTATATCTCAATCTCACTACTATGGAAGCACAATTGCCCAACAATTATATATGGTATACCGGTTTAATGGATCGATTATTTAGGGGTTTTGTCATTTAGGAGTTAAACAATTTATGTTTTTAGGCATTTAGTGGTATTTTGGTTTTATTTATATAATAAAAATAAATTTTTTTTTTGATTTTTTTTAGATTTTCAAAGGTTATAACCTTTGAAAATAAAATAATTTTTAAAATCTTTTGAAATGTGAATACAATGTATAATTATATTAATCTTATTAATTATATAACATATAAATTCAATATAAAGAATTTTAATGATAGATATTATAATAATGATCAAAAATTAAATTAAAAACTATTATTAATAATATAAATATTAATTAAAATATATTTACATTACACAAAATGATTCAAAATCAAATAAAAATATATTACTAAATAAAATATTTAATTTTTAAAATTTTTCATCTTTTTATTAGCTTATATTTTTTTATGATTAAAAATAAATTATATAAATAATATCTCTCACTCTAAATTTATTTTGTAATTAATTTTTCTAAAAATTAAAATATAAATTTAAAATGAATATTTAAAATTATAATAAATAGAAATAAAAATGAAATTTATTATTTATTAAGTAGTATACAGCTATTATAAGGTTTATGTATTTAGGGGTTTCGGGTTTTATGAGCTACTGTTTTAAGTAATTAAACATTTAGTGGTATATAGGTTTCATTTAAAAAAGAAATAACAAAAAATTTATTTTTCGTATTCTTTCTCATTTTTTAAGATTTAACCTTTGAAAATATAATAATTTTTAAATTTTTTCAAAAGTGAATTCAATATTTATTTATAATAATCATAATAATTATATATCAAATAAATTCAATATAAACAATTTTATTCATAGATATTCTAATAATTATCAAAAAATAAATTAAAAATCTATTATAAATAAGATTGATATTACTTAAAATATAATATCAAAACCTAAAATGATTCAAAAGCAAAGCAAAATATATTACTTAATAATAATTATTTGTTTTTAAATTTTTATTCTTTTTATAAGCTTAACTATTTTTTGATGAAAAATAATTTTTGTAAATTATATTTTTAACTCATAATTTATTTTATAATTAATATATATATATATATATATATATATAACTTAACAATCAAAATTTATTTTTTAAATTATAATGAAAACAAATAAAAATGAGATTTATTAATTATTATTTAGGGTATACCGATTTAAAGGATTATATATATAGGGGTATTAGGATTTTGTAGTTTAGTGATTTACGTGTTTAGGCATTTAGTGATTTATAGGTTTTATTTAAACAATGAAATAACAAAAAAAATATATTTTTTTATTTTTTCACATGTTCAAAGGTTATAATCTTTGAAATTATAAAATTTTAAAACTTTTTTCAAAAGTGAATACAATATTTAGTTATAATAAATATTTAATTTATATATCATATAAATTCAATATAAACATTTTTATTGAAAAATATTCTAATAATGATCAAAAAATAAATTAATAATCTATTATTAATAAGTTAGATATCAATTAAAATATAATTACAAAACCTAAAATGATTTAGAAACAAAGAAAAATATATTACTATATAATAATTTTTTGTTTTTAATTTTTTTCTTCTTTTATTAATTTATCTATATTTTTTTGTTGAAAAATAATTTATATAAATTATATTTGTGTAACTTAAAATTTATTTTGTAATTAATATTTATATAAAAATAAACAAATAAATGATTAAAATGAATATATAAAAGTGTAATGAAAAAAATAAAAATGAGATTTATTATTTATTATTTAAGATATACATGTTTAAAAAATTTATCTATTTATGGTTTTCGAGATTTAGATGTTATTGATTTAAGTATATATGCATTTAATGGTTTATAGGTTTATTCTAACAATGAAATAATAAAAAATTTATTTTTGATATTTTTTGAAATTTTTAAAGGTCATAACATTTAAAAATATAATAATTTTAAAATTTTTTAAAAATGTGAATACAATATTTAGTAATAATAAATATTATAACTATATATAATATAAACTAAATATAAACAATTTTATTGATAGAGTGTATATCAATTATCAAAAAAAAAATTAATAAACTATTATTAATATAATAGATATAAATTTAAATATAATTAAAAAACTAAATGATTCAAAATCAAAGTAAAATTTATTACTAAATAATATTTTTTTTTTAATTTTTGCATCATTTTATAAGCTTATATGTTTTTATGATGAAAAATATATTATTTAAATTATATTTGTATCACTTATAATTTATTTTAAAATTACTATTTCTATAAATTATTTAAATTATATTTAATGTTTACTTGTTTAAAGATTTAAGTATTTAGGGGATTCGGGGTTTAGGAGTTTAGATATTTATGTATTTAGGCATATAATGGTTTATAAGTTTTATTTAAACAATGATATAACAAAAAAATTATTTTTGTTATTTTTTCTCATTTTTGATGGTTTTAAACTTTGAAAATATAACAATTTTTAAATTTTTTTTATATGTGAATACTGTATCTAGTTATGATAATATTAATAATTATATATCATGTAAATTCAATATAAACAATTATATTGAAATATATTATATTAATGATCAAAAAATAAATTAATAAACTATTATTAATAAGATAGATATTATTTTAAATATATTTTCAAAACGAAAATTTATTCAAATTCAAAGTAAAATATATTACAAAATAATACTATCTATGATGTTTTGCTTCATTTTATAAGTTTATATTTTGTGTATTAAAAGTAATTTATTTAAATTATATTTGTCCTCCTCATAATTAATTTTTAATTTATAATCTATTAAAATAAACTAATAAATAATTAAAATAAATATTTAAAATTATAATGAATACAAATAAAATAGAGATTTATTATTTATTATTCAAGATATACTTGTTTAATGGTTTAAGTATTTATGGGTTTTGGGGTTTAGTGATTTAAGTGTTTAGGACTTAAGTGATTCATAGTTTTTATTTAAAGAATGAAAAAATAAAAAATTTAATTTTTTGATTTTTATTTAATTTTTGAAGGTTATAACCCTTTAAATTATATTAATTTTTAATTTTTTTTTAAATGTGCATATAATAATCAGTTATTATAATTTCAATAATTATATATACTGTAAACTCAATGTAAATAATTTTATTAATATATATTATAATAATGATCAATAAAAAATTAATAAACTATTATTAATAAGAATGATATAAATTAAAATAAAATTGTGATATCTAAAATGATTCAAAATAAATATAAAATATATTACTAAATAATTAATTTTTGTTTTTAAAATTTTGCCTCTTTTTATAAAAATATATATTTTTTTGATGAAAAATAAATTATTTAAATTAGATTTGTCTCACTAATAATTTATTTTGTAATTAATATTTCTATAAAAATAAATTGATAAATAATTAAAATAAAAATTTAAAATTATACTGAATAAAATTTAAATTGAGATTTATGATTTTTTATTAATGTACACCTGTTTAATGGTTTAAGTATTTAAAGGTTTTGTCAGTTTAGGAGTTTAGCAATTTATGTTTTTAGACATTTAGTGGTTTATAGGTTTTATTTAAATAATAAAATAACAAAAAAAAATTTGTAATTTTTTTTCATTTACATAGGTTATAACCTTTGAAAATATAATAATATTTAAAATTTTTTGAAATGTGAATATAATATTTAGTTATAATAATATTAATAATTATATATCATATAACTTCAATATAACAATTGTATTGATAGATAATATAATAATGATCAAAATTTAAATTAATAAACTATTAATAAAAAGATTGATATTAATTAAAAAATATTTACAAAACCCAAATTGATTCATAATTAAAGTAAAATGTATTACTAGATAATAATTTTTAATTTTTAAATTTTTACTTCTTTTATAAGCATATATTTTTTTTGATTAAAAATAAATTAATTAAAATATATATGTCACTCTGATAATTTAATTTGTAATAAATATTTCTATAAAAATAAACTATAAAATAATTAAAATGAATATTTAAAATTATAATAAATAGAAATAAAAATTAGATTTATTAATTATTAAGTAGTATATTGCGGTTTAATGATTTATGTATTTAGGCATTATGAGATTTAGGAGTTTACTGATTTAACTGTGCATGCATTTAGTGGTTAATAGGTTTTATTTAAAAAATAAAATAATAAAAAATTTATTTTTATTATTTTTTGATATTTTCAATGTTTATAACCTTTGAAAATATAATAATTTTTAATTTTTTTTAAATGTGAATACAATATTTAGTTTTAATAATCATTATATTTATATATCATATAAATTCAATATAAATAATTTTATTGATAAATATTCTTATAATGATCAAAAAATAAATTAATAATCTATTATTAATAAGAAAGATATCAATTAAAATATAATTACAAAACCTAAAATGATTCAGAAGCAAAGCTAAATATATTACTATATAATAATTTTTTGTTTTAATTTTTTTTTTCTTTTAAAAAGTTTATCAATAATTTTTTGATGAAAAATAATTTATATAAATTATATTTGTCTAACTCAATTTATTTTGTAATTAATATTTATATATAAATAAAAATAAATAAATAATAAAAATGAATATTTAAAATAATAATGAAAAAAAAATGAGATTTAATATTTATTATTTCAGGATACCAGTTTAATTTTAATTAGATTTGTCTCACTAATAATTTATATTCTAATTTATATTTATATGAAATAAATTGATTAATAATTAAAAAAAAATTTAAAATTATACTGAATAAAATTTAAAATGAGATTTATGATTTATTATTAATATATACCAGTTTAATGATTTAAGTATTTAGAGGTTTTGTCGTTAGGAGTTTAGCAATTTATGTTTTTAGGCTTTTACTGGTTTATAGGTTTTATTTAAAAAAATAAAATAACAAAAAAATTTCTATAATTTTTTATCATTTTAATAGGTTATAACATTTGAAAATATAATAATATTTAAAATTATTTGAAATTTTAATACAATATTTTGTTATAATAATATTAAAAATTATATATCATATAAATTTAATATAAATAATTTTATTGATAGATATTATAATTATGATCAAAAATTAAATTTATAAACTATTAATATTAAGATAGATATTAATTAAAAAATATTTACAAGACCCAAATTAATTCAAAATTAAAGTAACTTATATTACTTAATAATAATTTTTAATTTTAAAATTTATACTTCTTTTATAAGCATATATTTTTATTAGATAAGTAATATATTATTTAAATTATATTTGTCCCACTCATAATTTATTTTGTAATAAATATTTCTAAATAGATACACTAATAAATAATTAAAATGAATATTTAAAAATATAATAAATAGCAATAAAAATTAGATTTATTAATTATTAAGTAGTATTTAGTGGTTTAATGGTTTATGTATTTAGGAATTATGGGATTTAAGAGTTTACTGATATAACTTTATATGCATTTAGTAGGGCTGCTCACGGGACTCGAAGATTCGCGACCCGACCCGAAGTATTGTCCCGAAAAAATCTGGACTGAGAAAAATCCGTTGACTTTGACTTTTCCCATCACATTCTGTCACGTATTTTTTCTTTTGGGATGATCTTGGATCTTAAGCAATATCGATCCCGAGAACCATCCCATCCTAAAAGACCAATATATATATATATATAACATGAAGATGTCACCAATTCTGCTACTGCCCATCCAATTCCAACGCACCTATTGCTATTCCGACGAGTTACAGGACATCTCACACCATCCCAGCCATGTTAAGTTAGGTCCATCCATTGTCCGTCACACTTCTTGTTGCCTCCACCGTGTCTCAGATGCCACCAGCCTTTTGGTTTGTTTTTCTGACAAGAATTTAGTGATTAATTATTATTATTATGTGTCTCAGTTAGTTTTGTTGAGTATTGGTTGTGGTGTTGTGGTTGGGCCGAATGGGTGGGCTGAATGTGTTACAGTCAATTTTGTAGAGCTTGCTTGTTTGAAATATTTATATGTATTCATGCTTAACATATCATATTAATTAATGGCAATGCAGATGGCACAATCCAGCGGTAAATGAAAAATACAATAAATTAAAGATGATCACATCTCAAATGATCAATGTACTGGTAAATCCAATCATCATCCTTTCACGAACCCTCCTATTGTTATGGCAGGTTGTTCAATTTCAATTGTAACTGAAAGTCAAGGTACATCTGAACCTCAAGCTCATAAAAAGTATAAGTCTGCTGTAATGGAAACTTATGAGATATTAGTTGATTCAGAGGAAAATGAAACTAGTAGGGCAGATTGTATATGGTGTAGGAAAGAATATTTGGCAAAACGTGATCAAGCTACTTCCGATTTATGGAAATATCTGAGATAGACTTGTAGTAAATTTCCACACAAAAAAGAATTAATAGAAGCTCATAAAGGTAAAAAAAAGTCACAATCTTTGTTGAGTTTCACTAAAGGTAATAGTTCAGAGGATAACAAATTAACTTGTTGGCAATTTGATCAACAACTAGTTAGGGAGGCTTTGGTGAAAATGATCATAAAAGATGAATTGCCTTTTTGTTTTGTTGAGAGGGATGAGTTCAAAGAGTTTTGTGAAGTTAGTGTGCCTCAATTTAAAATTCCATCTAGGCACTCTAAACTACGGGATTGTTTTTCTTTATTTGTGAAGGAAAAGAATAAATTATTTGATAGCATATCATCTCATTGTTGTAGAGTTTCATTGACTACCGACACTTGGACTAGCATTCAAAATTTGTCTTATATATGTTTGATTGTTCATTCAATTGATTCTCAATGGAATATCCATAAAAGGCTTTTGAACTTTTGTGTAATTAAATGTCATTCTGGAGTTAAAATTAGAAATGCTATTGAGATTTGCATGAATGAATGGGATTTGAAAAAGTTGATGCGCATTACTATTGATAATACATCAAATAATGATGTTGTAATTGAACAATTGAAAAAAAGGCTTGTGAAGAAAAGTGTTATACCTTTGAGAGGCGAGCATTTTCATATGAGATGTTGTGCTCATATCCTAAACTTAATTGTCAGAGATGTCATTGTAGTAGTTGAGGGTGCTATTCAAAAAATTAGAGGTGTGGTGAAATATGTCAGGAGCAGTCCTAAAAGATTAGATATGTTAAAGTTATGTGTAGAAGAAGCAAACTTGACATATGGATCTTCATTGCAATTAAATTTTCCTACAAGATGGAATCCAAATTATTTGATGCTAAAAACTGATATAAAATATCAAAAAGAATTTCATAAGTTGGAGGACAAAGACAAAAGGATTTTGAAGGAGTTTGGTTCAAACGTTCCAACTGAGTGAGATTGAACACGTGCCAAAATTTTGGCTCGTTTATTGAAATATTTTATGAGGTAACTTGTAAATTTTCTGGTTCATAATATTCTACCTCTAGTGTTTATTTTCCTGAGATTATTCAAATTTTGAATATAATTTGAGCTTTGTGAATATAGTAGAGATACAATGGTTTCTGAAATGGTATGAAAATGAGGCATCAAAATGAGGCATAAATTCAACAAATACTGGGGTTCTCTTCAGTCAACAAATATTATGCTTTTTGTAGCGGTAGTGTTGGATCCTAGATATAAGCTCAAATATCTCAAGGTTAAGTACACTTAGCATTATGGAGAGGAATTGGCTAAAAATTTGGTGAAAAATATTATAAATTCCTTAAATGAGATGATAGATGATTATAAAGATTTAAATGAAGATGAATCAAAAGAAGATGATTTCTTTTCTACTAGTGTTGAAGAAAAATGATGATTTCTTCGATGATAGTGATACTTATGTTGATGATTTTTTTTGTTGAATTGGAGAAAAAACAAGAAGTTGCAGCTTTGGAAGAGTTGGATAGGTACTTGGAAGACAAACTTGATAAAAATAGAATTGATTTTGATCTTATAAACTGGTGGAAGGTAAATGAGGTTAGCTATCCTTCTTTGACAAATGTAGCAAGAGATGTATTTGCTATCCAAGCATCTACTGTAGCCTACGAATTTACATTTAACATTGGGGGGAGAACTTTAGATAAATTTAGAAGTTCTTTAACACCTATTACAGCTGAATTTCTCATATGTCAACAAGATTGGTTGAGAAGCTAAAACAAACATATTGAAATTCAAGAATTAGTTCAAGTCCTTGATGATAATGAATTAGGTTAGTATATAAATCTTGTAAAATTTAATTTCACTTTTACTTATTTTATTCATTCAATTTAATAAAAATATGGTTCAATTACAATTTTCAGAGGGGTCACAAGATCCAAATATTCTTCCAACTATTGTTGGCCAACTAAATTTGGAATTGGTGTATTAAATATTATATGGTAATATTTTGTTTTTTTATTACTCTTTCATCTTAGAAATTTATGTTTACATGATTAACACATTTTCATCTTTGGTTGTCCTTCTACAGTGGAGGAAGAAAAGGAAGGAGTTGTAGAATAGATCATTAATTGGGTTTAGATTTTCGTTGTTGTTCCGAGAATGACCTTTGAAATGATTATTATCATGGATGTTATTAGTTGTATTTTTTTGTTATATTAAGCTGCCTAATTTTAGCAATTACTTAAGTAGTAATTGATGCTACCAATGTTTGTGGTCATCTTTAGCTATTCATTAAAATTTTAAGTAATTGTTTAAAAAATGTAGTATTGCTATTATGGTTAACTTTCACTCGGCTGAATAAAGCCAACTTGTGAAAAAACAATGAACAAAATTAAGCACACAACTCAGTTCCGTTCTATTTAATATTTCTATCCTTTTCTGCACATCAAAGCTTTTGACAAGGTAATAGAGCTCATTTGCGGTATTTAGCCTATTTGACAAAACAAAATTAGCCGAATTTTAGTTTGAAAGATACATAACTAAGGAATGATAAATGGTACAACAAAGGTTTCGACATGAACTAACTTGACTAGTTTGAAGAAAATAAATTGAAAAAATGTCCGAACTCTAGTTCCATCCTGGAATTGTTTTATCCTACCCAAAATCCCCGATCTCCATCCCATCTCGTCCCGATATTTTCAACCTATGGGATGGGTCTGGATCTTCAAAAAAAAATCTCCGAACTATGGGAAGCGACTAGAGATTTGTAATCCCCTTTCCATCCCGTCCCATGAGCACCCCTAGCATTGAGTGGTTTATAAGTTTTATTTAAAAAATAAAATAACAAAAATTTTATTTTTATTATTTTTTGATATTTTCAAAGGTTAAAACCTTTGAAAATATAATAATTTTTAAATTTTTTTCAGATGTGAATACAATATTTAATTATACTAATCATTATATTTATATATTATATAAATTCAATATAAACAATTTTTTTGATAAATATTCTAATAATAATAAAAAAATAAATTAATAATCCATTAATAATAAGATAGATATTAATTAAAATATAATTACAAAACTTAAAATGATTCATAAGGAAAGAAAAATATATTACTATATAATAATTTTTTGTTTTTGAATTTTTTCTTCTTTTAATAAGTTTATCTATATTTTTTTAATGAAAAATAATTTATATAAATTATATTTGTCTAACTCATAATTTATTTTGTAATTAATATATATATATAAATAAACAAATAAATAATTAAAATGAATATTTAAAGATATAATGAAAAAAAAATGAGATTTATTATTTATTATTTATTATTTAGGGATACCGGTTTAATTTAGTTTAGATCCGTCTCACTAATAATTTATTTTGTAATTAATATTTCTATAAAAATAAACTTATAAATAATTATCATAAAAATTTAAAAGTATACTGAATATAATAATATTTACAATTTTTTGAAATGTGAATACAATATTTAGTTTTAATAATATTAATAATTATATATCATATAAATTCAATATAAACAATTTTATTGATAGATAATATAATAATGATCAAAAATTAAATTAATAAAGTATTAATAAAAAGATAGATATTAATTAAAAAATATTTACAAAATCCAAATTGATTCAAAATTATAGTAAAATATAATACTGGATAATAATTTTTAATTTTTAAATTTCTACTTCTTTTATAAGCATATATTTTTTTTATTAAAAATAAATTAATTAAATTATATTTGTCGCACTCATACTTTATTTTGTAATAAATATTTCTATAAAAATAAACTAATAAATAATTAAAATGAATAATTAAAATTATAATAATAAGAAATCAAAATTAGATTTATTAATTATTAAGTAGTATATATCAGTTTAATGGTTTATGTATTTAGGCATTACGAGGTTTAGGAGTTTACTGATTTAACTGTGTATGCATTTAGTGGTTTATAGGTTTTATTTAAGAAAAAAATAAAAAAAATTATTTTTATAATTTTTTGATATTTTCAAAGTTTATAACCTTTAAAAAAATTATAATTTTTAAATTTTTTTCAAAAGAGAATAAATATTTATTTATAATAATCATAATAATTATATATCATATAATTTCAATATAAACAATTTTATTGATAGATATACTAATAATTATAAAAAAATAAATAAAAAATTAATTATGAATAAGATTGATATTACTTAAAATATAATATCAAAACCTAAAATAATTCAAAAGCAAAGCAAAATATTTTACTTAATAATAATTATTTGTATTTAAATTTTTGTTCTTTTTATAATCTTATCTATTTTGTGATGAAAAATAATTTTTATAAATTATATTTTTAACTCATAATTTATTTTATAATTAATATATATATATAAATAAAAAACTAAATAATCAAAATGAATTTTTTAAATTCATTTTGAAAACAAATAAAAATGAGATTTATTAATTATTATTTAGGGTATACCCGTTTAAATGATTATCTATATAGGGCTATCAGGATTTTGTAGTATAGTGATTTAAGTATTTAGGCATTTAATGATTTATAGCTTTTATTTAAACAATGAAATAACAAAAAATTTATTTTTGATATTTTTTTAAATTTATAAATGTCGTAACATTTGAAAATATAATAATTTTAAAATTTTTTAAAAATGTGAATACAATATTTAGTAATAATAATTATTATAACTATATATAATATAAACTAATATAAATAATTTTATTGATAAAACTATATAAATTATCAAAAAATAAATTAATAAACATTTATTAATATGATAGATATAAATTAAAATACAATTAAAAAATCTAAAATGATTGAAAATCAAAGTAAAATTCATTACTAAATAATAATTTTTTTTATGTTTTTGCATTATTTTATAAGCTTATTTTTTTTGTAGAAAAATATATTATTTAAATTATATTTGTCACTCATAGTTTATTTTGTAATTAAAATTTCTATAAATTTTTTAAATTATATTTAAGGTTTACGAGTTTAAAGGTTTAGGTATTTAGGGGCTTCGGGGTTTAGGAGTTTAGAGATTTAAGTATTTAGGCATTTAATAGTTTATAAGTTTTATTTAATTAATGATATAACAAAAAATTTATTTTTGTTATTTTTTATCATTTTTGAAGGTTATAACCTTTGAAAATATAATAATTTTTAAATTTTTTTTATATTTGAATACTATATTTAGTTATGATAATCTTAATAATTATATATCATGTTAATTCAATATAAACATTATATTGATAGATATTATATTAATGATCAAAAAAATAAATTAATAAACTATTATTAAATAGATATATATTTTTTAAAATAAATTTGCAAAACAAAAATTTATCCTAAATCAAAGTAAAATATAATAGTAAATAATAATTTTTTGATGTTTTGCTTCTTTTTATAAGTTTATATTTTTTTGTTATTAAAAGTAAATTATTTAAATTATATTTGTCTTCCACATAATTTATTTTTAATTTATAATTTTATAAAAAAATCTAATAAATAATTAAAATATATATTTAAAATTATAATGAATACATATAAAATTGAGATTATTATTTATTATTCAGCATATAATAGTTTAATGGTTTAAGTATTTAGGTGTTTTGGGGTTTAGTGATTTAAGTGTTTAGGCCTTTAGTGATTTATAGTTTTTATTTAAAGAATAAAAAAATAAAAAATTAAATTTTTTGATTTTTTTTTAATTTTTGAAGGTTATAACCTTTGGAAATATAATAATTTTTAATTTTTTTTAAATCTTAATATAATAATTAGTTATAATATTCTTAATAATTATATATAATGTAAACTCAATATAAATAATTTTATTGATAGATATTATAATAATGATCAATAAAAAATAATAAACTATTATTAATAAGAATGACATAAATTAAAATATAATTACAAAAATTAAAATGATTCAAAATCAAAATAAAATATATTACAAAATGATAAATTTTTGTTTATAAAATTTTGCCTCTTTTATAAGCATATATATTTTTCTTGATAAAAAATAAATTATTAAAAATAGATATGTCTTACTAATAATTTATTTGGTAATTAATATTTCTATAAAAATAAGCTGATAAATAATTAAAATAAAAATTTAAAATTACACATAATAAAAATTATAATGAGATTTATGATTTATTATTAATGTATACCAATTTAATAGTTTAAGTATTTAGAAGTTTTTTGTCTAGGAGTTTAGCGATTTATGTTTTTAGGCATTTAGTGGTTTATAGGTTTTATTTAAACAATAAAATAACAAAAAAAAATTTATAATTTTTTGTCATTTTCATAGGTTATAACCTTTGAAAATATAATAATAATTAAAATTTTTTGAAATATGAATACAATATTTACTTATAATAATTTTAATAATTATATATCATATAAATTCAATATAAAGAATTATATTTATAGATATTATAATAATGATCAAAAATTAAATTAATAAACTATTAATAATAATCTAGATATTAATTAAAAAATATTTACAAAACCCAAATTAATTCATTATAATTTTAAATATTCATTTTAATTATTTATTAGTTTATTTTTATAGAAATATTAATTACAAAATAAATAATGAGTGAGACATATATAATATAAATAAATTATTAAATATGAAAAAAGAATATAAGCTTATAAAAATAAACAAAATTTATAAAATTTAAAATTTTATTTAGTAATATAATTTACTTTGATTTTGAATTATTTAGGGTTCTGCAAATATATTTTAATTAATATCTATCTTATTAATAATAGTTTATTAATTTATTTTTTGTTCATCAAAATAATATATATTAATAAACTTTTTTATATTGAATTTACATCAAATATAATTATTAAGATTCTTATAACTAAGTATTGCATTCATATTTTAGAACTATTAAAAAATTATTATATTTTCAAAGGTTATAACCTTTGAAAATCACGAAAATTCATAAAAATAAATTTTTTGTCATTACATTAATTAAATAAAACCTATAAACACCTAAATGTGAAAACATATAAATCAATAAACTCATTAACCCCAAAACCACAATAAACTTAAACCATTAAATAGGTATACCCTAAATAATAAATCATAAATCTTATTTTTATTAGTATTCATTATAATTTTATATATACATTTTAATTATTTATAAATTTATTTTTATAGAAATATAAATTAAAAAATAAATTAACTGTTAGACAAATATAATTTAAATAATTTATTTTTCATCAAAAAATATATAAGCTTATAAATGGATATAAAAATTAAAAATTTAAAATTAATATTTAGTAAAATATTTCACTTTGATTTTGAATCATTTTAGGTTTTGTAAATATATTTTTAATAATATTTATCTTATTAATAATTGTTTATTAATCTTTTGTACGATCATTATTATTATATATATCAATATAATTGTTTATATTGAATTTACATGATATATAATTATTAAGATCATCATAACTAAATATAGTATTCACATTTAAAAAAAATTTAAAAATTGTTATTGTTTCAAAGGTTATATCCTTCAAAAATGAGAACAAATAACAAAAAAAAATTTTGGTATTTTATTTTTTAAATAAAACCTATAATCTACTAAATGCCTAAACACTTAAATCACTAAATTCTTAAATCCCAAAACTCCTAAAGATATAATCTTTTAAACCTGTATATTTTATCTTATTAATGATAGTTTTATTTAATATCTATCTTATTAATATATTTTACTTTGATTTTGTATCATTTTAGGTTTTGAAATAAATTTTATTTAATATCTATCTTATTAATAATAGTTTATTAATTTATTTTATTATCGTCATCATAATATCTATAAAAAAATTATTTATATTGAATTTACATAATATATAATTATTTAGATTATTATAACAAAATATTATTTTCATATTTAAAAAAAAATAAAAATTATTTAGTTTCAAAGGTTATAACATTTGAAAATAAGAAAAAATAAAAAAATAAATTTTTTGTTATTAGATTTTATAAATAAAATCTATAAACTACAAAATACCTGAATTCTTATTGACTAAACTCCTAAACCCAGAAGCCCATAAATACATTAGCCTTTAAATTAGTATACTCTAAATAATAAATAATAAATCTCATTTTTATTAGTATTCATTATAATTTTAAATATTCATTTTAATTATTTATCAGTTGATTTTTATAGAAATATTAATTACAAAATAAATTATTAGTGAGACAGATATAATATAAATAATTTATTTTTCATCAAAAAAATATAAGATCATAAAAAGAGCCAAAAATTTTAAAACAAAATATTATTATTTAGTAATTTATTTTAATGTAATTTTGAATAATTTTAGATTTTGCAATAATATTTTAATTTATATCATTCTAATTAATAATAGGTTATTAATTTATTTAATGATCATTATTATAATATCAATTAATAAAATTATTTTTATTGATTTTACCTTATATATAATTATCAAGATTATTATAACTAAATATTATATTAACATTTTAAAAAAAAATTAAAAATTATTATATTTTCGAAGGATATAAGCTTCAAAAATTAGATAAAATCACTTAAGGCAAAAACACTTAAATGAATAAACTCCAAAACACCTAAATACTTAAACCATTAAACCTGTATATCCTAAATAATAAATATTAAATCTCAATTTTATTTGTATTCATTATAATTTTAAATATTCATTTTAATTATTTATTAGTTTATTTTTATAGAATAATAAATTACAAAATAATTTATGAGGAAGACAAATATAATTTAAAAAAATTATTTTTAATAACAAAAATATAAACTTATAAAAAAAGCAAAATATTAAAAAAAATTATTATTTAGTAAAATATACTTTGATTTTGAATAAATTTAGATTTTGAAATTATATTTTAAATAATATCTATCTTATTAATAATAGTTTATTAATTTATTTATTGATCATTATTATAATATCTAGCAATGTGATTATTTATATTGAATTTAAATGACTTATATTTATTAAGATTATTATTACTAAATATTATATTTACATTTGAAAAAAATTTAGAAATTTTTATATTTTCAAAGGTTATAACCTTAAAAAATTAAAAAAAAATAAAAATAAATTTTTTGTTATATCATTGTTTAAATAAAACTTATAGACCACTAAATGCCTAAACACTTAAATCTATAAACTCCTAAACACAAAAGCCCCTAAATACTTAAAACTTTAAACTCATAAGCCTTAAATATAATTTAAATAATTTATTTTTCATCAAAAAAAAATATAAGCTTATAAAAAGAAGCAAAAACTAAAAAAAAAAAATTATTATTTGGTTATAAATTTTACTTTGATTTTGAATAATTTTAAGTTTTGCAATTATATTTTAATTAATATCTATCATATTAATAATAGCATATTAATTTATTTTTTGATAATTGATATCATATCTATCAATAAAATTGTTTATATTTAGTTTATATTATATATAATTATAATGATTCTTATTACTAAATATTGTGTTCACATTTTTAAAAAAATTTAAAATTATTAAATTTTCAAAGGTTATAAACTTTTAAAATGTGAGAAAATATCAAAAATATTTTTTTTGTTATTTCATTGTTTAAATAAATCCTATAATCTACTAAATGCCAAAACAGTTAAGAAAATAACTTCAAAATCTTGAAAACCCTATATAGATAATCCTTTTAAACTGGTATACCCTAAATAATAAATAATAAATCTCAATATTATTTTGTTTATTATAATTTAAAATATTCATTTTAATTATTTATTCATTTTTTTAATATAATTATTTATTATTGAATAAATTGAGTTAGACAAATATAATTTATATAATTATTTTTCATCAAAAAAATATAGAAAAACTTTTTAAAAGAAAAAAAATTCAAAACAAAAAATTATTATATAGTAATATATTTTGCTTTGTTTCTGAATCATTTTAGGTTTTGTAATTATATTTAAATTGATATCTATCTTATTAATAATAGATTATCAATTTATTCTTTGATCATTATTAGAATATTTATCAATAAAAATATTTATATTGAATTTATATGATATATAAATATAATGACTATTATAAATAAATATAGTATTAATTTTTGAAAAAAATTTTAAAATTATTATATTTTTAAAGGTTATAACATTTGAAAATATCAAAAAATAAAAAAATAAATTTTTAATATTTTTTTAAAATAACACCTATAAACAACTAATGCATACACAATTAAATAAGTAAACTCCTAAACCCCATAATTCTAAAATACATAATCTATTAAACACTATATAGTACATAATAATTAATAAATCTAATTTTTAATTCTATTTATTATAATTTTAAATATTCATTTTAATTATTTATTAGTTTATTTTTATAGAAATATTTATTAAAAATAAATTATGAGTGTGACAAATATAATTTAAAAAATATATATGCTTATAAAAGAAGTAAAAATTTAATAATTAAAAATTGTTATCCAGAAATATATTTTACTATAATTTTGAATCAATTTGGGTTTTGTAATTATTTTTTAATTAATATCTATATTAATATCATTAGTTTATAAATTTAATTTTGATCATTATTATAATATATATCAATAAAAGTGTTTATTGAATTTATATGATATATAATTATTAATATTATTATAACTAAGTATTGTATTCACATTTCAAAAAATTTTAAATATTATTATATTATCAAAGGTTATAACCTATCAAAATGAGAAAAATTTATAGCAAATTTTTTTGATATTTTATTTTTTTAAATAAAACGTATAAACCACTAAAATCCTAAAAACAAAAATCACTAAAATCCTAGATGAAAAAACCTCTAAATACTTAAATCATTAAACTGGTATATAGTAATAATAAATCATAAATCTCATTTTAAATTTTATTTAGTATAATTTTAAATTTTTATTTTAATTATTTATCAGTTTATTTTTATAGAAATATTAATTACAAAATAAATTATTAATAATGACATATCTAATTTAGATTTAAAAAGTATCCCTAAATAATAAATAATAAATCAAATTTTATTCATTATAATTTTAAATATTCATTTTAATTATTTATTTTTTAATTTATATATAAATATTAATTACAAAATAAATTGAGATAGACAAAAATAATTTATAAAATTATTTTTAATCAAAAAATTATAGATAAACTTTTTCAAAGAAAAAAAATTTTCAAAACAAAAAATTATTATATAGTAATATATTTTGCTTTGCTTTTGAATCATTTTAGGTTTTGTAATTATATTTTTATTCATATCTATCTTATTAATAATATATTATTAATTTATTTTTTGATAATTATTAGAATATTTATCAATAAAATTATTTATATTGAATTTAGATGATATATAATTATAAAGATTATTATAACTAAATATTAAATTTACATTTTCAAATAATTTAAAAATTATTATATTTTTAAACGTTATTAGCTTTGAAAATGAGATAAAATCACAAAAATAAATTTTTTGTTATTTTATTGTTTATATAAAACCTATAAACTACTAAATTCCTAAACGCTTAAATCATTAAACTCCTAAACCCCAAAACCTAAAAACCCTTAAATACTTAAACATTTAAACAATATTTAAAGGTTTAAGTATTTATAAATAATATATAAATATCTATCAATAAATAATAGTTTATTAATTGATTTTTTGATCATTATTATATTTATATTTATATTTATTATATTAATATCTATCAATAAAATTGTTTATATTTAATTTACATGATATATAATTATTAAATTTATTATAACTAAATATTGTATTCACATTTGAAAATAATTTAAAAATTATTATATTTATAACGGTTATAACCTTCAAAATTGATAAAAAATTTGAAAATTAATTTTTTAGTTATTTCATTATTTAAATAAAACATATAAACTACTAAATGCCTAAACACTTAAATCACTACTCTCCTATCTCCTAAATACATAAACAATTAAACCAGTATACCCTAAATAATTAATCATAAATATCATTTTTATTTGTATTCATTATAATTTTAATATTCATTTTAATTATTTATTAGTTTATTTTTATAGAAATATTAATTACAAAATAAAATTATGAATGAGACCAATATAATTTAAATAATTAATCTTCATCAAAAAAAATTATAAGCTTATAAAATGAATTAAAATTTTAAAATTAATAATTATTATTTAGTAATATATTTTAATTTGATTTTGAATCATTTTAGGTTTTGAAAATATATTTTAATTAATATGTATCTTATTAATAATAGTTTATTAATCTATTTTATGATCAGTATTAAAAAAATCCATCAATAAAATTATCTATATTGAATTTAAATGATATTTAATTTTTATCATTATTATAATTAAATATTGTATTAACATTTGAAAAAAATTAAAAATTATAAAATTTTCAATGGTTATAACCTTGAAAATGGGAAAATATCATAAAAATAATTTTTTTGTATTATTTAAATAAAACCTATAAACCACAAAATACCTAAATACTTAAATTACTAAACTCCTAAACCCTGATACTGCTGGACCACACACACATAGCGACAGACCATAGTACACACGTGCACATATTCTTGTCCATTTTGGTGTAGCATTTAGAGGGGCCAGCAAGTCCTAAAAGCAGCCAGAAGTATGGGCCACCAGCTTGTAGAGGACCCCACTAGCAAGCTAGGATGATAACATTCAGACAGGTGACGAGACCGAGCAAAGTGGTCAGGAGTAAACCCAGGAGTAGCTAGGAGTGGGTCCCTCTAACCCTATCAGCCAGCATAGAGGGCCACCCAACCATCGCCCGACAGGAGTAGGGGTAATCCATTATTAATTGTAGAGCCGGAAAAATCCGAAGCATCACCAAGCAGGGCTAGTAAGCAATGGAGTCCAGACCAGCCACACGGGAGCGAAAGATTCAAACTTGTAGTTTATGTTTGTAGTCTTTTTTGTATTTTGGACTTTGTATGCACCATGTAATTGTAGAGAGGGATCATGACACTACACACACACACACACACACACACACACACACAATCTTGTCTCTTCTCTATGTAGCATGCAATGGGAGCAACTGGACCCACGAGTATCTCTAAGTGGGGCCCACAAATGCATTTTGTAAATACACATTAGGCGATTCTACACTCCCGGGAATAGAATACCGCTCTTTATAGCATTTAATAATTTTACTTGTATTCTAGCTTGGTTGTATGCGTAGATAATTAGACTAAGAGATGGACCTCATCACACATGCACACCGATGCATGCATATTTTTTTATATTTTGTCGGTGGAACATACAGCCACTTCTTGGAGCTCGAGTAGGAAACATTCGAACCCAATAGATACTCTTTTGAGGATCATTTGAGCAAAATAATGTGGAATTCATAGGTGAGAATGAATCAACAAAGTGTCGTAGATATGTACTTATGGATTTATGGGTATTCAATTTTACATTTATTCCATTGCATAGCAATGACATAGGCAAAAGCTTGATGCTGCATGGCCCGCACAAGCACAATCTTATATTTTGCATAGTTTTAATATGGTGCATCATTCAGGTTCCTCCAAAAGGCTTGACAAATCTGAATGGAAAGGATGCAATGCACATAATGACTCAATGACAACTCTGAAGTTCGGGATTGCCAGGTGATTATAGTTGTATTCGTCTTCTTGGAATTATTAGGCATTATGTTTTTTTATGTATTTTATGCATAGAATCATTAAGGTGCATAGGATTTGGTGGGCTGGCCTAAATTAGTCATCTTTTTAGTCTCGTGTAAGTTGTGTGCCTAAATGATAAATAAAGTGTGTATATTCCAAAAAAACAAAAAAAACCATAAACCATAAACTTTAAAACCTAAACCTTAAACAATAAATTATAACCCTAATCCATAACCCCTAAATCCTAAATATCATGTTTTGTACTTTTATAATCAAAAATCTAAGTGTTAAATTTAAATTGAAATTCACAACTTTTAGAAATGTCATAGATTTATATTTTTGTATATGTAACACAAAGTCATGACTCAAGGGGAGAGTTATGGATTCGGTCCCTTTCTTGCTTTAGATTATTGTAGCATTAGCAATGGTCATGTTTGTATATTTTGTCTCTAGAACACAAAATCATATCGATGAGAATATGCCAGACCTTGTGTCTCTCTGTTGAACATATTGTTATGGCATTAAGAATGATCATGAACACTTATTTAATCACTATAATACTGGGTCACAGTATTGGATATGACCATAGCTTGTGCATTTTATCTTTATATTGCAAAGTCATTGCACTAGGAATCATTGTAATTTGGACATTCCTCAAGAGCAAAAGTCATGACCCTAGAAATAGTTAAAGCTAGAGTACTACTCTTTATAACTTTCTATAGCTAAAATTTTTAGGGATTGGAAATATCACTATAGCCTTTTCCTTTGATTTGTGACCTCAATTGTCAATATGCAAGAATAATATTTTGAGCTATGATTAAAACCTTTTATATATTTCACTATGATTCATTTACACCTTTTTGGGTATCCTAAGCTTGTATACATATTTATTTAATATAAAAATAAAGAAATGATACTTTTCATATCTATGAGGATATAAAAAAGGGGCTTATACATGCCAATAAAATAAATTTTTTGATTGTTGATTGAAAGAGAACCCATACTTATTGCCCTACCAAAACAACCATGGGGCTAGTTTGTTCTAATAGGCTACAAGATGGTTATTTTTTTAGAGGTGAACTATGTTTTAAAAAAATAGCTTTGAGTGTGTGCATGATAGATATTTTAG
Source organism: Sapria himalayana (assembly GCA_029783825.1). Classification (NCBI taxonomy): domain Eukaryota; kingdom Viridiplantae; phylum Streptophyta; class Magnoliopsida; order Malpighiales; family Rafflesiaceae; genus Sapria; species Sapria himalayana. Next base: position 1,789 of record JAREIK010004718.1, on the reverse strand, counting down.
AAAAAATTACAATAATCAATATAAATAGCATCCTTAATAAAGATAATAGAGATAATAGATATTTGAGTGTGTGCATGGTTATTTTTGTTCTAATAGGGATACAATTTTGGTTTAGTCTGTTAGCATAAATGAGTCAAATTACCTTTGATAGCCCAGTGATTCAACATCAAATATTATAAGACATAATAGATATAAAGTAAAAGCTCCTATTATTTTGGTTAGAGCTTTAGCAATCTTTCTAGAGTTGAGAGAGGAACAAGATAAATTATTTTCATTATTCAGTATAATTTTAATTTTTATTTTAATTAATTATCAGTTTATTTTTATAGAAATATTAATTACAAAAAAATTATTAGTGAGATAGATCTAATTTAAATTAAACCGGTATATCCTAAATAATAAAGAATAAATCTAATTTTTTTTCATTTTAATTTTAAATATTCATATTTAATTATTTATTTGTTTATTTTTATATAAATATTAATTACAAAATAAATTATGAGTTACACAATATAATTTATATAAATTATTTTTCATCAAAATAATATAGATAAAATTTTTAAAACAAAAAAAAAATTTCAAAACAAAAAATTATTATATAGTAATATATTTTGCTTTGCTTCTGAATCATTTTAGGTTTTGTAAATATATTTTAATTGATATATATCTTATTAATAATAGATTATTAAGTTATTTTTTCTATCATTATTAGAATATTTATCAATAAAAATGTTTATATTGAATTTATATGATATATAAATATAATGATTATTATGACTAAATATTGTATTCACTTTTGAAAAAAATTTTAAATTATTATATTTTCAAAGGTTATAACCTTTGAAAATGTGAAAAAATAAAAAAAAATAAATTTTTTGTTATTTCATTTTTTAAATAAAAAATATAGATCATTAAATGCTTACTTACTTAAATCAACAAGCTCATAAATCCCGAAACCCCTAAATACATAAACCTTTTAACAGCTCTATAATACTTATAAATAATAAATTTCATTTTTATTTCTATTTATTATAATTTTAAATATTAATTTTAATTATTTATAGATTAATTTTTTAGAAAAATTAATTACATATAAATTTCGAATTGAGACAAATATTATTTAAATAATTTATTTTAATAAAAAAATATAAGATTATAAAATAGAAGAAATTTTAAAAATTAAATATTATTATTTAGTAATATATTTAGATTCTATTTTGAATCATTTTGTGTTATGTAAATCTATTTTAATTAATATTAATATTATTAATAATAGTTTATTATTTAATTTTGAATATTATTATAATATCTATCATTAGAATTATTTATATTGAATTTATATGATATATAATTAGTAAGATTAATATAATTATATATGGTATTCACATTTCAAAAATTTTAAAAATTATTTTATTTTCAAAGGTTATAACCTTTGAAAATCAGAAAAAATCAAAAATAGAATTTTAAATTTGTATTATATAAATAAAACCTATAAACCACTAATTAATCAAACCATTAAATCGGTATACCATGTATAATAAATCATAAATCTCATTTTAATTTGTATTCATTATAATTTTAATTATTCATTTTAATTATTTATTTGTTTATTTTTTATAGAAATATCAATCACAAAATAATAATGAGTGAGACAAATATAATTTTAATAATTTATTTTTAATCAAAAATAAAATAAGTTTATATAAAAAGTAAAAATTTTAAAACAGAAAATTATTATTTAGCAATATATTTTACTTTGATTTTGAATCATTATATATAGGTTTTGCAA
>JAREIK010004717.1:0-105000 GCA_029783825.1 Sapria himalayana | reverse complement strand
GAAAAATAGGTAGATAAACATATAGATAGACATATAGATAGATTGATAGATTGATTGATTGACATTAATAGGTAAAATAATAGACATATTAGAAGATAGAAAAATAGATAGATAGATAAACAAATTAATAGAAAGATAATTAGATAGATAGTTTGCCAGATAGATCGACAAAATATTAGATAGATGCATAAAAAGATAGAGAGAGACAAATTTGTATATAGATATAATATACAGATAGATAATAGATAGATAGATATATATAACAAAAGTAGATAGATAGATATAAATATAGATAAACAGATATATAACCAAATAGATAGATAAATAGATAGACTAATAGAGAGAAAGATAGATAAACAGACAGACAGATAAATAGATAGATAGATAGACAGATATATAGATAGATCGTTAGACAAATACTTAAAAAATTAATAGATAGATAAATAGATAGATAGATAGATAGACAGACAAATAGATAGATAAATAGATAGATAGATATATGGACATATACATAGACAAATAGATAGATAGACCAATAGATGGACAAAGAGATAGATAGATACACAAATAGATTGATTGATAGACAGACATTTAGATAGATATATAGATAGATAGAGAGATAGATAAACAATAAGATAGACATACAGATTGTCAAATAAATAGAAATACATATATTTCATAGAAAGACACAAATATTTAGAATGATAGAAAGATAGATAGTTAAATAGATAACCAAATAGAAGATAGATAGACATACATATAGATAGATATACAGATAGATAGATAAATACACAAATACATACACAGATATATAGATAGACAGATAAATAGATAGAAAGACACACAGACAGACAGCCAGATAGATAGATAGATAGATATACAGATAGATAGACAATGGTTAGAGCAATAGATCAACATATAGATAGATAAATAGATAGGCATATAGATAAACGTATAGACAAACAAGTAGAAATATAAAGAGATAGAAAAATAATAGAATTAAAATAAAAGATAAACATATTGATATACACATTGATAGAAAAATTGATAGATAGATTGATACACAAATTGATAGACATATAAAAAGATAGATAGATAGATAGATAGACAAAAATATTAAGAATATATTTGGTATATATATAGATAGATTCATAGATAGATAGATATACATATAGATAGACCAATAAATAGATAGATACATAGACATGTAGATAGATAGAAATATAGAAATATATATAGATAAATAGATAAATAGATAAAAGAATAGATAAATTTATAGGCATATAGATAAATAAAGAGATAGAAAGAAAGATATATAGATAAATATAGAAATAGAAAGATTGTTAGATAAAAAATAAATAAATAAATAGACTAACGACAAATAGATATACATAGATATAGATAGACAGATAAACAAATAAATAAATAGATAGATATATAGAAAGATGGACACACTGATAGACAGACAGATAACAAGACATATAGACACACAGATAGATATACAGATATATACACAGATAGACATACATATAGACCGATAAATAAATAGACAGATTGACAGACACAATTATAGACAAATAGACAAATAAATAGATAGACAAAAATATAGACAGATATATAAATATATATATATATAGACAGATATATAGACATATGTATAGATAGACAAATATACATATAGATACACAGACAGATTGATAGAAAGATAGTCAGACATATAGACAGATAGATAGAGAAATATATAAATATATAGATAGCTAGATAGATATATTGGTAGATAGATAGATAGATAGATCGGTAGTCAAATTGATAGAAAATAGATAGATTGATAGATATATACATAGATAGATAAATAGATATATAGATAGTTAGACTAAAAGATATATAGATAGCTAAATAAAAAGATAGATAAATAAACAGATAGTCAAATAGATAGAAAGATAAATAGATTGACAAATAGACAGACAGACAGATTGATAGACAGATATATAGATTTATACATTATCACACACTAAAATAAAAGCCCAAATAGCTAGCGAAATTTCCTAGTTATGTGAGATTTTCTTTCATTAAAATATAATAATGATAGTCTAATTATGGATATTATCTCAAGCTAAAGTCCTCGTCTCAAAATATAATGAGAATAAAGATTCTACCGCAAATTTTTTAAGATGATAATTCCCTAGCTAATTAAATTTTTTTCCTTGGTACTTTTTAAGAAATTAAGAATATTAATTAATAATTTTCAAATGAATATGTACAGCAAATTTTTTAGCTAAATTAGATAGATTGATATAGATTTTGATAGAAAATATATACATATAGATAGATATACAAATAGATAGATTGATAGATAGACAGAAAAATATACATATAGATATATTGATAAAAAGAGAGACAAACAAACAGGGAAACATACATATAGACAGAAAATAGATTGATAGATAAATAGATAAATAGATTGATAGAAACATAGATAGACAAATAGATAGATACGTAGATAAATAGATAGATATACATACAAATAGAGATAACAAATAGAAAAATAGATATACAATAGATACTCATATAGATGCAGAGATAGACAGAAAGATGGATGGGTAGATAGATAGACAAATAAATTGACAAATAGATAGACAAACATATATATAAATAGATAGAAAGATTGATAAATAGGTTGATAGAAAGATAGATAGATAGACACATAGACATATTGCAGATAGATAGGCAATTAGACAAATAGATAGATAAATAGATAGATATACAAATAGATAGACAAAAAGAAAAATAGAAAGAGAAATAGAAAGATATAAATGTAGATTGATAGAAAGATAGATATTTAGATAGACAAATTGATAGGTAGATTAATAGATAGATTTAATAGTTAGATTGATAAATAGATTGATAAAAAAGATAGATAGATAGATGAATAGAAAAAATGAATGATAGATAGATAGACAGATAGATAGATTAACATATAGACAGATAGATAACAAACAAATAGGTATTTAGATAAATAGAAAGATAAATAGACAGATAGATAGTCAGATAGACATACAAATAGACAAACAGATCAACAGACACATAGATAGATATATAAATAAACAAATTGATAGTCAAATTGATATACAGATTAATAAGAAGATAAATTTATAGATATGGTGATAGATAAATAGTTAGATAAATTGATAGATTGATAGATAGATTTAATGATAAATAGATTGATAGACTAATTGATAAACAAAAAGAAAGATTGATAAATAGACAGATAAATAGACCGATACATAAAAAAATTAATAGATAGAAAGATTGATAAATAGATAGATAAATAATAAACACATAGACAAATAGATAGATTGATTAATAGATATATTGATAGATAGATTATTAAAACATTTATTTGAAAAATAGATAGATAGATTGATAAATAAACATAAAGATAGATAGATCTATATATAGATAGATAGAAATATAGTTTGACATATAGCTAGACAGAAAGATAGATATATATATATAGATATATAGAAAAATAGATAGAGAGTTAGATAGATAGATAGATAGGTAGGTAGATTGATAGATACATAGATAGATAGATAGACAGATAAATAGACAAATAGATAGATAACTGATACATATAAAGATAGATAGATAGATAAATAGAAAGATGACCGACATATAGCAAATAGAAACATAGAAAGATATATAGACAGATAGAGAAATAGAAATATAGATAGACAGATAGATTACTAGATATATTGATAGATAGATAGATAGATTGATAGACTAACTTATAGATTGATTGATATGCAGACAAAAATATTGATAGACCGATAGATAGACATATAGACATATAGACATAGAGACATATAAAGAGAAAATGATAATTATATAGATAGATGTCTAGATAGGCAGATAGATAAACATACAGAAAAAAAGAAAAAAAGATAGATTGATATACAAATATTCAAACATATTGATAGACAGAAAAAAAGATTGATTGATTGATTGATAAATAGATATATTGATTCATTAATTTATTAATAGACAGACAGATAGATAGATAGATTGGCACATAGAAACATAGATAGATAGATAGATAGACATATCGATAGATAGATAGATAAATAATTAGGTAGACATTTAGATAAATTGATTGATAGACAAATAGATAGATTGATTGATAGAAAGATTTATAGATAGATTGATAAATAGATTGAAAGATAGATAGAAAGATTAAAAGAAAGATAGTTAGATAGATAGATAGACATATTGATAGATAGAAAGATAGACTTATAGTTAGACAAATGGACCAAGAGATAGACAAATATATAGAAAGATTGATAAAAAGCCTGATAGACAAATAGATAGATATATAATTAGATATATAGATAGATTGATAGATAAAAAAAAGATAGACAAATAGATTTGAGATATACGACAAATAGATAGATAAATAGATAGATAGGTTAATAAACAGATTGATATATAGATAGACAGACATACACACAATTAGATAGATAGATAGATATATAGATATATAGATAGATGGATAAAGAAATAGATATTTATATAGTTAGATAGATAGAGATAAAAAAATAAATAGATACATATATAGATCGATAAAAAGGACAAACATATAGATAAATAGATAGATATACATATAGATAAATGGATCTATTAACAAATAGATAGATAAATATATAGACAGACAGATATATAGATAGATAAACAGATAGATAGACAAATAAATAGATAAATAGATAGATAGATAAACATATAGATAGATAAATATATAGATAAATAGATATATAGATTGATAGATAGAAAAATACTTATATTGATAGATAGATAAATAAATAGATAGATCGATTTATAGATAGATAGATAAATTGATTGATTGATAAATAGATAGAAAGTTATATAGACAAATCGATAAACAAATAGATAGATAGATAGATAGACAAATAGATGGATTGAGACACAAATAGATTGATAAATAGATAGATAGTAAGATAGACAGATAGATAGACAGATAGATAGAGAGATAGATAGACAAATAGATAGACATATAGATTGATAAATAAATAGACAAACAGATAAAAGATAGATACACACACAAATATTCAGACTGCTAGATAGATAGCTAGTTAATTAGATAACTAAACAGACAGATAGACAAACATACATATATACACACAAATAGACACATAAATACATAGACAGATATATAGAAAGATAGAAACATGAATAGAGAGACACATAGACAGACAGATAGATAGACAGATAGATAGATAGATAATTAGATAAACAGAAAGGTAGACAAATAGTTAGACAGATCAATAGACAAACATATAGATAGACAGATAGATAGACATATAAATAAACATATAGAAAAACAGATAGATAGACAAAATAATAGATTGATAGATAAAATATAGATAGACAGATCGATATACAAATAGATAGACAGATTGATTGATTGATTGATTGATTAGACAGATTGATAGACACATAGATAGATAGATTGACAAAATTATCAACAAAAAATTAGGGTTGAAAGATAGATAGATACACAGATAGATATACCAATAAATAGATAGGTAAATAAATAGAAAGATAGAAATATATATAGAAAAATAGATAGATAGATTGATAGACATATAGATAAACAAAAAGATAGAAAGATAGATAGATTGATTGAGATATATATACAAATAATTAGATAGTTAGATAAACCAATAGATAAATTGATAAATAGACTGAAGACAAATAGATAGACATAGATTCTATATATGTAATTTGTTTTTTAATAATCTGTTTGTATAACCAAATGTTTTTTCTATTTTAATATTTTCATGTAAGTGTAGGAAAGGAAATATTAACAGGTCGGGGATGCAGTAGTAGCACAATAACGGAGGTCCCGCTTTAATATTTACTATTTTTTCTATTTTAATAATAGACATAGATTAAAAATAATTATGATACAAAAGTTAGATGGTTAAAACAAAAACATAACATAGGTGTATAATCATTTAAAACTAAATCATCATCTTCATCATTAGTTTGTGCATTTGTGCAAGGCTCTCCTTCGTGGGTACTCTCCTAGAATTCAATGTGTTATTAATCTCATCAAGGCTACTAACTGTGTCTCCATATAAGTTATCTGATATTGCATTGCATTATTCATTTCTTTCAACTCATCATTCACTTCTTTCATTTTCTGCTTATAGATCAATTCAAACTTAAATGATAAAAAGGATAACAACTTATTAATTAAGCAAAAATTATAGACATGATCATCACTTATATAGCATTTACTAATATGCATATGGTATACTAATTGAGAGAATTATGGAATTTTCAGTAAATATATATAGCATTTACTCATCATTCTGCAAAATTTCATCCATAAAACAAATATTGAATAGCCAACAGATTGTTTTACAACATGGAAGAAATAAAAATAATTATTCAGTAGATGTTGGAATCATCATATAGAGAAAATCTAGTAATAGATTACTAACCACTTCTGGAGCCATATGGAACATCTTGAGAATGAAGCCTATATTTAATTTTTTAATGCATCAGCTTCAAAATTGACCCATACAGAATCTGGATGAAGAAATCATTATTATTCAAAAAAAATCTTTTAGTTTATTGAACTTCCATGATACTATAATCGAACATCATATTTAAAACTCATAATGCATTTTGGTTTTGAACAATAAGGATCAGAAAACACTTAAAAAATCCAATGTACAATAAATATAGAGCTCATGAAATATTTTGGCTTCCAGTCTGATAATGTTTCCCATTACTGATTCCATCAACTAGGTATATCTTTTGAATTCACCAGCAATGTGGGTGGATTCTTTGTTTCTATCCTCAATTCCTTCTAAAGAAGTGATTGACTGATGCGAAGGATGGCCGATAGATGTCTAAGTTGAGATATAGAGAAATTGAAAACATCAAATAAATTCTTGGGTTGCAATAGAATAAGCAATATGATAGTGTCAATGCATTGAGATAAGGTCAACTCATGATAATGGCAGATCAGGATCATGATGGCTCGCACATTAAAGGTTTAGTGATCGATTTTATTCATTGTTTATGGTCGTCTTTACTTAGTTTAATGATTCTTATTTGAGTTTATCACCCTAATCATGAAGGCAATGCATACAAGTGGAAGAGTTGTACCCTTCTAAACCATGCTCGAGTACAAGTCATGGATAGAATTCTTGGGAGGTAATGGAAAGGGTTGGATGATTAAGTACTACAAGCTAGGAACAAGCATAAATAATGGGGGGGGGGGGTATTTCAAGCAGCTACAGAGACACAAGAAGAATTTTCTATGGATAGATGAACATGAAATGGATTTGATAGAGCTTGCCTTCCGCAAGAAAAACATGGTTTCAACACTTTGAGCAGGGAAAATACCTTAATCATAAGGCGTAGTTTATAAGATACAGAGACTTCATCAACAAGGAGCTTCTATTTTTCATGCCTGATCTTCAAAGCCATCCCCTCCATGGATGGCCTAAAGTCAGTTCAAAGAAGATCCTTTTTGTTTGTTTTCAAGAAGAACATACTCAAAGAAGAAAAACTATCTAGCTGGAGGTACGATGAATATCATGTTTATCACAATGGTGAACAGAGCATGTACAGTACCATCACGGTATGGCACAAAATTTGTGGCAGCAACAAACGTTAATGTCTGTCTTCAAAAGGATTGTTTTGCTAGTAGGAGCATGGGAGGTAAAGATCATGCAAGCCCAAGTATATATCAACCCACTTGTCTCCCATCACAAGATTCTTGTTCCAAAAGATGATGACAATATCCTTGTTGATTACTTGAATGAAGATGGGACCTTGGTTGAACTTGCAAGGCAGAATGATAGTAGAAGAATAAAAAAAATATATAACCAAGCAAGGGTGCCACCAGTTCTTGGGCTTTGAAAGCACCCAGAGAAAGAAGAGTAAAAAAGCAAAAAAAGAGATGCAGCAGGTGGATAATAGAAGAGGCAAAAGAGGAGACAGATTGATTGATTGATTGATGATAATCATATTGATAGATAAACATATAGATAGATAGACAAATAGACAGATTGACATATAGAGTGATAGATATATAGATTGACAAATAAAGAGATAGATAGATAGAAAAATAGACAGATAGATATTTAGTTAGATTGATATATAAATTGATTTATTGGTAGATAGATAGTTATATAGATAGATTGATCGAAAAATATATCGATAGATATGCAGATATAATGATAGATACAAAGATAGATAGATAGTCATGTATATAGATTGATAAAAGAAATAAAGTTGATAGAATGATAGAATGATAACATATATATAGAAAAAGAAATAGACATATAGATAATTTAAAAGATAGACAATAGATAGATAGTTTTATAAATATAATGATAAACTTATAGAGAAATATTAAATAGACAAAATGAAAATTGATAGATAAATTAGACTGATTGAGATATTGTCAGATAGATCAATTGACACTTAAAATAACAAATGATAGAAATTAGAAAGAAAGATAAATAGGTAGATAAATAGATAGATAACTAAAGAAATTATAAGATAGATAAAGAGTTAGAAAGATAAATAGATAGATAGAAAAATATATGGATAATTAGATAGATAGTGAGAAAGATAGATGTCTAAATATATATTGATATATAAATAGATAAATTGATAGAAATATAGATACATAGATAGAAAGATTGATTGATTGATATACAGAGAGATGATAGATAAATAGACTAATAGATAGATATACAAATAGACAGATAGATAGACAAATAGACAAATAGAAAGACATATAGATAACTAGACATATATATAGATAGAGAGATTGATAAATAAACAAATAGACAAATATATAGATATAGATAGATAGAAAGAAAAATAGTGAAAAGCAGATAGAGAGATAGATAGAAAGATAGATAGTCTAATAGACTAAGCTGAAGATAGATAGATAGATAAACAAATAAAAAGATTGTAAGATAGAACATACATAGATTTATAGATAGACAAATAGAGAGATAGATATAATGATAGATAGATAAAAACACAAATAGACATATAGACCATTTGATAGATAATAGATAGATATACAGATTGACAGATAGACAGATAGATAGAAAGACATCTAGACAAATAGACATAGATTGTTAGATAGATAGTCAGATAGACATATAGATAGATAGATAGTTATATAGATAGAAAGATAGATAAATAGACATATAGACATATAGACATATAGACAAATAAACAAATAGACATATAGACAAATTGATTGATAAATAGATAGACTCATATATAGATAGAAAGATTGATTTATAGATAGATAGACAGACAGATAGATATTTAGATAAATAGATAGATAGGAAATTAGATAAATATATAAACAAAAGATAGAAAAATAGAATGATAGAATGATAGTCCGATAGATAGATAAATATATAGATATATATATATATATTTAAAAAGATAGACAAATAGAGAGATAGAATGATAGATAAATCGACAATAGACATATAATAGATAGATAGATAAATAGATAGAGATAGATAGATTGACATATAAGCAGAGAAATTTATATTGACAGATTGAAAGATAGGGTAAATGATAAATAGATAGACATATAAATAAAAAGATAAATTGATAGATAGATTAATAGATATATATATAATATATATCTAATATAGATAAATAGATAGAAAAGTAGATAAATAGATAGATAGATATGTAGGTAGATAGAGATGTATGTAGGTGTAGATAGGTAGATAGATAGATAGATAATTATATAGATAGATTGATTGATCGATAACTAAATATATAAAATGATAATTTAGAAACATATATAGAAAGATAGATGGATAGTTAGGCTTTGTTGATTGATAGATAGGATTTATTTATAGATTGATTGATAGATTAATAGACAAAGAGATAGATAGATATCTAGACAGATAGACAAATTTTACAAATAGATATATAGACAGATAGAAAAATCTTACAAATAGGCAGATATACAACAAGGCATATATACAAATATATACATATACAATTAGATAGAGTTACTTTTAGATAGTCAGAAAATAAAAAGATGGATAGATAGAAATATAGACAGATATACAATTAGATAGATAGACATATTTATAGATAGACAGATAGTAGATAGATGATAGAGAGATATAATATAGACAGATAAATAGAGAAAGATAGATAAATAGATAGATATAAGATAGAAAAAAGATAGATAGATAGATAGATAGGTAGACAGATTGATAGATAGTTAGATAGATATATATACATAGATTTATTAATAGATAGATAGATAAGTAGATAGATTGATAGCAAGATAGTTAGACAAATATATAGAGTTAGATAAATAGATATATAGGATTTTAAGATAGATATAAATATACATAGATAGATAGATAGCAAGTAAATAGATTGATAATAAATAGATAGAAGGATACAATGATAGATAGATATATATATAAAGAAATACATAGATAGACAGATAGAAAGATAGACTGATAGATAGTTAGTTAAATAGAAATAAAAATAGATATATAGATAAATAGACAATAGAGAAATAAACAAATTGATAAATAGATAAATAAAAATAGAGATTAATAGATAGTAGATAGATAGATGACAGATAAAAAGATAGATATATCGATAGATAGATTGATAAATATATAGATATATATTAATATTGATTGATAAATAAATAAATAGATAGATAGAAAATTGGTTGTTTGATAGATAGATAGATAGACAGCTAGACAAATAGATAAAAGACAGATATTATAGATATTAGAGATATAGATAGATAGACAGAATGACAAATCGACAAATAATAGATATATAGATAGAATGATAGATAGATAGAAAAATAGACATATAGACAAATTGATAAATAAACATATTGACAGATAAATAGATATGTAGATAGATAGATATTTATTCACTTTGACAAATAGTTTGATAGATAGAAAGATAGACATATAAAAGATAATCTGAAAGAAAAATTGACATATGATTAGATAGATAGATAGATAATATAGAGATAGATAGATACATAGATATAGATAGATAGAATGATAGAATTGATGGAAAGATATATAGATACACCTATCGACAGATAGATAGATAGACAGATAGAAATATAGACATATAAACAATAGACTAAAAGAAAATTATGCAGATAGATAGGAAGATATATAAACATATAGATATATAGACAGGTTTATAGATAGTCAGATATATAGATTGACAAATAAAATATAGACAAATGTGATAGATAGACAGACTAATAAATCAATAGATAGTTAGACAGACAGATAGATAAATAGATAGGTAGATAGACACGTAGATAGATAGGTAGATATGTAGTAGAGATATATATGACAGATAAACAGATAACAGATAGACATATAGATAGACTACCTGACCATACAGACAGATTGATAGATGGATGGATAGATAGAAAGATAGACAGCTAGACAGATAGACGAGTATATAAATAGATAAATAGTTAGATAGATAGATAATAGATATATCGATAGTTAGATAGATAGATAGATAGACAGATTGATAAATTGATAGATTGAGAAATTGACAAATAGATAGATAGAAAGATAGGTAGATAGATAGATAGATAGACAGAAAGAAAGATTTATAGACAAGTCGACTATAGACTACATAAACTGATAGAATGGATCGACATATAGACATAAATATAGTTAGACAAATAGATATATAGATAGATAGACAGATAAATAGTACTTATATAGAAAGATACATAGATAGATAGATTACATAGAATGGTAGAAATGCATATATACAGAAAGATAGGAAAATTAATAGATATATAGATATATAGATAGACAGATACATAGATTGATAGACAGAAATATAGATAAACAAATAGATAGATAAATAGATATAAAATTTGATAAAAAGACAGATAGACAGAAAGACTAATAGACATATAGATAGATAGATAGGTAGATATATAAATAGATAGATAGATAGACCGATAGACAAATATATAGTTAGATAGATAGATAAAAATATAGTCATATAGACTAATATATATATAGATTGATACACTGATAGATAGATAAATAGATCATCTGATAGACAAATAGATAGATAGACAAATTGATTAATTGATTGATTCATAGGCAAGTAGATATAGATAAATAGATAGAATATAGATAGATAAACATATAGACATAGAGACAATTAAAATATGGACAAATAGATATATAGATAAATAGATAAATAGAAAGAAAGAAAGATAGATAGATAGATAGATAGAAAGATAGATAAATAGTCATATAGATCAATAGATAGATAGAAGTAATGATAGATAGATAGATATATTAACAGATAGTCAAATAGATAGATTGTTAGATAGAAAGATTGATAAATTGTTTGATAGATAAACAAATAAATTGGTTGGCAGATGAATAGAAAAATAGATAAATTGATAGATAGTTAGATAGTTAGAATAATAGTAAATAGACAGGCAGATATGTAAATAGTCATATAGATATATTAAGAATTAGATAGATAGAGAATTAGATAGATAGATTATTTGATAGATAGATAGAGAGATAGATAGATAGATAGATAGATAGATAGACGTATAGACAAATAGGTAAGTAGATAGATAGATATGCATATTTAGTGATAGATAGATAGGTAGGTATATTGGTAGATAGGTTAAAATATAGATATAATGTTAGATAGATAAATAGAAAGAAAGATAGGTAGATAATTGATTGATTGATAGTTAGATAAATAGATCATTAGATAGATAAATAGATATATAGATAGATATATAGATAGTTCATTCGATTGGTTAATTGATTGATTATTTGATAGACAAATAAACAGATAGACAAATAAACAGATAGGCAGATAGATAGAAAGATAGACAGATATTATAGATAGATAAATAGATAGGTAGATAGATAGTTAGTTAGATATATAGATATAAAATTAGATAGATAGACATAGAGACACATTGATAGATAGAAAGATAGATACAGACAAATAGACACATTGATAGATTGATAGAATGATAGATAGATAGATAGATAGATACACAGATAGTTAGATAGACAAACAGATAGATAAACAAATATACTAATAGCCTAATAGATAGATAGATAGATCGATAGATATGCAGATAGACAGATAGATAGATAGGCAGATAGAAAGATAGGCAGATAGTCAAATAGACTGATACATAGATTGACAAATAGATTGCTAGTTAGATAAATTGATAGATAGATAAACAGATAAAATATATAGACAAATAGACAGTATACAGGTAGATAAAAAGATAGATACATAGACAGATAGACAAATAGATAGATAGATAGTCAAATAAATATAGACATATAGACAGATAGACTAGTAGATAGATAGATAAATAAATAGATAGAAAGATAGATAGATAGACAGATAGAAAGATAAATAGATAGAGAATAGAAAGATAGACTGATAAAAATATATACAATTTACAAAGATATTACTATATAGACAGATAGATAGATCAGATAGATAGATATGTAGACAGTTAGAGAGTTAGATATGAAGAGAGATAGACCGGTAGATAGGTAGAGATGTAGACAAGTAGAATGGTAGACATATAGACATGTAGATAGGTAGAAGGGTAGATAGATAGACAGGTAGACAAGTATACCAAGTAAATAGGTAGATATCTTGATGGGTAGATAGGTAGACAGTTAGATATTTAGACATGTAGATATGTAGACAGGTAGACATATAGATAGTTAGATAAGTTGATAGGTATACAAGTAGACAAGTAGATAGATAGATAGATAAAAAAAACATTTAGACAGCAAGATTGATAGACAAATAAATAGGTAGATAGATAGATAGAACAAATATATAGATAGACAGATATGCAAAAAGTCATATAGATTGCTAGAAAGAAAGATAAATAAATAGATAGACATATAGACAGATATACATATAGATAGATAGATAGATAAAAATGTTGACATATTGTTAGAGGGATAAATTGACAGATCAAAAGATAGAAAAATTGATAGATAGATCGATATATAGATAGATATATATATATATAGGCATATAAATAGATAGATAGATAGATAGATAAAAAGATATATAATTAGATAGAGAGATAGATAGCGAGAAAGATAATTAGTACTGTAGATAGATCGACAGATTCATTAATAGACAGATAGACATATAGTTAATTAGACAGATTGATTGATTGACATATAGATAGATAGGCAGATAGATAGATAAATATAAAGATAGGAAAATAGAACATATATATAGATAGATAGATAGACATATAGGTCAGAACATCATTAGTCATATAGATAGATAGTTAGTTAGGTAGCCATGAAGTAAGAAAAATAGATAGATAGATAGATAGATAGTTAGATAGAGAGACAAAAAGAAAGATATACATATATATGATAGACATATATAGAGATAGATAGAAAGAAAATATAGACATATAGGTAGATAGACAGATAGACATATAGCCATATATACATTTTGATAGATTGATAGATTGACAGATAGAATGATTGATAGAAGGACAGCTAGATAGACTGATAGATAAAGATATAGACATATAGAAAGATAGATAGATTGATTTATAGATAGATAGATAGTAGATAATAAATAGATAGATAGATAGACAGATAACATATATAGAAAGATGATAGTAGACGGATAGTTTGGATAGAGTGTTAGATAAATAGAAAGATAGAAAGAAACATAGAATGAAAAATAGATTGGCATATTGAAAGATTGACAGATAGATAGATGATAAATATAAAGATTGACAGATAAATAGATAGACAGTTAGATATGTAAATAGGTTGATAGATAGGTAGATACATAAATAGACAAAGAGATAGATACATAGAAAGATAGATAGATAGACATAAAGGTAGATTTAAAGATAAACATTTCGACTAAAAGACAATATATATATATATATATAGACATATAGATAGATTAATAGACAAATATAGATATAGACAGATAGATAGATATATACAGTAAATAAATTGACAATATATATAGATATACAAATAGATAAATAATTAGATAGGCAAATATATTAGATAGAAAGATATAAAGATAGACAGATAGACAAATTGACAAAAAGATAGATAGAGACATAAAGATATAGACAGATTGATAGAAAGACACTAAAATAGATTGTGAGATTGACAAATTGAAAGATAGATAGATAGACATATAAACAGATAGAGAGATAGAAAGAAAGATAAATAGATAGGTAGAAATATAGATAGATAGATAGTTAGATAGATAGTTAGTTAGTTAGACAGATAGACTTATAAATAAATAGTCAAATAGATAGGTAGATAGGTAGACAGACTGAGAGAAAAATATATAGACAGATATATAGATCAATACACAGATAGATAGATAAATTATTAGACAGATTGAAAGATAGACAAATAAAGAAATAGATAATAATATAGATAGGCATATGGATAGATAAATAATTATACTTATAGACATATAAATAGATAGACATATAGATAGATTGATAGACAAATAGATAGAAAGACATATATATAGATAGATAGATATACATATACATAGATAGACAGATAGATAGATACAAATATTGATAAATAGACATAATGATGGAGAGACAAATAGAAATAAAAATAGATAGAAAATAGATCGAAAAAAAGTTCAATAGATAATAGATAGATAGATAGATAGATAAATAAATATAGTGATAAACAGATAGACTAATAGACACTTAGACACAAAGACTGATAGAAAGATAGATATATAAATAGATAGATAGATAATAGATAGATAGATATATAGACAATAGATAATTCGATAGATAGAAAGATAGATAGAAAAAAAGTTAGATTGATAGGTAAGTTGATTATATAGATAGATAGATAGATAGAATTATAGACATATAGAAAGAAAAACAATAGACAGATAGATAGATACACTGATAGAAAGATAGATAGACAGACAGATAGATAAATAGATATATCGATAGATAATGAGATAGATTTAGATAATAAGATTGATAGATAGGAAATAAAAAGATAAATGATTTGATAGATAGATAAACATATAAATAGATAGATAGATAGACATAAATAAAGATAGAAAGATAGATAGATATATATATATATATATATATATATATATATAGAAAGACCATAGATAGATAGACAGAATGATAGAATGATAAATAGATAGACATATAGTTTGATTGATAAAATGATAGAAAGATAGATTGATAGATTTTTAGATAGATATATAGACAGATATACAGATAGAATGATAGACCGATATATAATTTATAGATATATACATATAGAAAGATACATAAATAAACAAATTTATAGATTAATAGATTAATAGATAGACAAATAAATAGATAGACAGATATAATGATATACATATAGACGGATTGATATATAGACAGATATACATATTGACATAGACATATTGACAGATAGACAGATAGAAAGATAGATAAAAAATAAACATATATATTGATTGATAGATTGATAGATCGATAGATAGATAATTAGATAGGTAGACAAATAGACTAAGAGATAGATATACAGATAGATAGTCAAATAATCTAATAAAAAGATAGACAGATAGACAAATATACTGATAGATAGATAGATAGATATAAGATAGAATTAGAGATACATAAATAGATAAAAAGATAAAGAGGTAGACAGATGTATAGATAGATTAGAGAGATAGATAAATTAAAAAATTCACAAATAGATAGTAGAAATATAGACATAAAGACAAATAGATAGTTAGAAAGGTTAGATATGTAGATAGATAGTCAGATTGATAGAAAACTAGATAGAGAGATAGATAGATAAATAGATATACTGATAGACATATATATAGATAGACATATAGACAGATATACATATATAAAAATAAATAGAAAGTTAGATATTATAGATAGATAGATATACATATAGATAGATAGATAGATAGATAGAAAGACAGATAGACTTATAGACATAAAAATAGAGATAGACAGATCGATAGATAAATAGCTAGATAGATAGACAAATAGATAAATACACAGTTAGACACATAAATTTAGATAGATAGACAGATATATAGATAAATAGTTATACATATAGATAGATAATTCGATATATAGATAGATGGACATATAAAATAATAGATAGATAGACATACAGACAGACAGACAGATAGATAGATAGATACAAAGATATATGATAGGTAAGTATATAAATTGATAGAATTACAGACAGAATGATCGATAACTTTATAAATAGATAGATAGATAGAAAGATATATAGATAGATTGATAGATTGATAGATAGGTAGACAAATATACAAATAGATTGATATACACATAGATAGACATACAGATTAACAAATAGTCAGATAGATTAGCAGATATAAAGATAGACAAATTGATAGATAAATAGATAAGCGGATAGATAGACAAATATTTAGTTAGAAAGATAGATTGATATAAAGATATAAAGATAGATTGAGAGGCAAATCGAATGATAGATAAATAGAAAGATAGATAGACTGATAGATAGATTGATATATTGAAAAATTGACAGATAGTCATATAGATAGATTAGCAGATTGAAAGATTGAGATTTTTTAAAGATAGATAGATTGACAGATAAATAGGTAGATAAACAGACCGACAGACAGATAGATTTATTGATAGATAGTGTGATAGATTGACATATAGATAGATAGTTAGATATATATATATATATTGATTGATAGATAAATTGATTGATAATTAGACAGATAAATAGATATACATATTAGAAAAATAGATAGATAAACATAAAGATATATAGATAGATAAAAAATAGATAGATAGTCATATAGATATATAGACTAGTTGATAGATAGACATATATATAGATATACAAATAGACACATAATGATATATACAGATAGATAGATAATAGATAGATAGACAATAGATAGATAGACTGATAGATAGACAGACAAATACACTAATAGACAAATAGTTAGATTGATAGATAAATAAATAGATAAATAGACAGAAAGATAGATAGATAGATATATCAATAAATAGATATACAAATAAATATAGATATTATTTTAAAGATAGATAAATAGATAGATAGATATAAATATATATATATATATATATATATATATATATATATATATATATATATATATACACACACAGATAGAAAAATAGATAGATATACAGACAGACAGATAGATAGATAAATAGGTATAAAGATAGATAGGTTGACTTGTAGACAAGTAGACAGGTAGACATGTAGACAAATAGATACATAGATACATAGATCGATATATAGATAGACAGATAGTTAAATAGAAATATAGAATGATAGATAATAGATAGATATAGAAATAGACCAACTGATAGAAATACAGATAATTTATAGATATATATACAAATAGACAATTTTTTAGACAGATAATAGATAGAATTATATATAATTTATAGATATGTATACATATAAAAAGATACATAAATAGACAAATAGACAAATTTATAGATTTATAGATTGATAGATAGACAAATAGATAGATAGATCAATATAAAGATAGACATATAGATAGATAGATATATAGAAAATAGATATATAGACATATAGACATATAGACATATAGACATAAAGACATATTGACAGATAGATAGATAGATAGATATATAAACAAATAAACATATAGATTGATTGACAAATTGACAGATTGACAGATTGACAAATATAAAGATACATAGATAGATATACAGATAGAAAGAAAGATATATAGAAAGACATATAGATATACAAATAGATAGATAGATAGCTATACAAATAGAAAGATATACAAATAGAAATATAGACAGATATACATATAGATAGATAGATAGATATAAAGATTGATAGACAGATTGACATGTAGATAGGTAGACAAGTAGATAGGTAGACAAATAGATAGATTGATAAATAGAATGATAGAATGATTATCAGATAGAAAGATAGTTAAATAGTTAGATAGAAATATAGAAATAAATATATATAAATATATATGGATAGAAAGATAGATAATTAGATAATTATATATTTAGATAGTTAGATTGATTGATTAATAGATTGATAGATAGAAAAAAAGATGGAAAAATAAATAGACATATAGGCCAATAAACAAAAACACAATTAATATAGATAGATAAATATACATATAGACAAATAGATAAATAGATAGATATATAGATAAACTAAAAGATTAATAAATAAATAGGTCGTTAGATAGATAGACAAATAGACAGATAGTCAAATAGAAATTAGACAGATAGATAGATACATAGATAGATAGATATATAAATTTTCATATAGATATATAAACATATAAAGAGATAGACTGATAGACAAATAGACTGATAGAAAGATAGTTATATATAAAGATAAACAAATAGATAGATAGACATATAGAGCGATAGAAAGATCGATAAATAGATAGACTTATAAATAGATTGACAGATACATAAATAAATAGATATAGAAATAGAGAGATAGATAGATAGATTTATAGATAGACAGATAGACAGATAGGTAAGTAGATAAATAGAGAAATAGATAGAGAGAGAGAGAGACACACACACACACACACATATATATATAGACAAATAGATTGACAAACATACATTTAGATAGATAGATAGACAAATTGAAATATAATTAGATAGACAATATGGTAGATAGAAAGAAACAAAGATAGTCATATGACAGATAGATTGATATAAATATAGATAGATAGACAGATAGACAGATTGACAGATTGATAGATTAACATTTTGATAGATTGATAGATTGACAGATTGACAGATTGATAGAGAGATATATAAATAGATTGATAGATGAACAAATAGATAGATTGATAGATTAAAAAATATATAGATTTATAGAAAATGATATAGAAAAAAAGATAGATAGACATAAATAGATAGATAGTAGATAGTAGATAGTAGATAGATAGTAAGATAGATAGATAGATAGATAGATAGACAGAAAGATAAAAAGATATAAATTTAGATAGAAAGATTGAAAGATAGACACGTAGACATCTAGATAGTTAGAGAGATAGATAGTTAGGTTGATTGGTTGAGAAATATCAGATAGATAAATAGAGAGATATATATTGATAGATATACAGATAGATAGATAGTTAGATAAACAAATAAATAGATAGACTGATAGACTGAAATATAGATAGACAGATAGATAGTCAAATAGACTAATAAAAAGATAGACAGATGGACAAATATATAGATAGACAGATAGTTAGATAGATAGATAAAAGATAGAATCACAGATAGATAGATAGATAGATAAAGAGATAGAAAGATAGACAAATATTTAGATTGGCAGAGAGATAGATAGAAACATTTAAAAATTCACAGATAGATAATAGGCACATAGACAGAAAGACAAATTGAAAGTTAGACAATTTAGATAGGTAGACAAATAGATAGTAAGATTGAAAAATAGATAGTTAGATAGATAGATAGATAGATAAACCGATAGATAGATATACAAATAGACATATAGATAGCTAGACATATATACAAATAAATGGAAAGAGAGATATTATAGATAGATAAATATACATATAGATAGATCGATAGATAGATAGAAAGATAGATAGGCTTATATACATAACGATAGAGATAGACAGACAAATAGATAAATAAATAGATAGACAGATAGAAAGATAAACAAATAGATAGATACATAGATATATACATAGAAAGATAGATAAATAGCCAAATATATAGATAGATAGATAATTAGATATATAGATAGATAGATAAACATATTGAATAATAGATTGATAGACAGATTGACAGATAGATAGATATATACAAAGATATATAGATAGGTAAGTAAATAAATTGATAATTGATAGATAAAAATATAGACCGAATCATCGATAACTTTATAAACAGATTGATATATATAAAGATATATAGATAGATAGATAGATAGATAGATAGCTATATAGATAGATATGTTGACTTCTAAAAAAGTAGACTGGTAGACATGTAGAAAATTAGATACATAAATACAAAGATCAATATATAGATAGATAGAAAAACATATAGATAGATAGATAGATAGGCACGTAGATAGCTAGATAAATAGATATATAGAATGATATGATGATAGACAGATATGAAATAAACATATAGACATATAGAGAGATTAAAATATCAATAGTTAGATATAATGACTGATAGTTAGATAGTTAGACATATAAAGAGATATACAAATAGTCAGATAGATTGATAGACATATAGAGAGACATGTAGATTGATAAATAGTCATATAGATAAATTGATAGATACAAAAATAGACAAATAGATAGATAGATAAATAGATTGATTGATAGATAGATAAATAGGTAGACATATAGACAAACAGACAGATAGATAATTATATAGATAGATAGTTGGATAAATAGATAGATAGATAGATAGATAGAAGATACATTGATAGATAGATAGAGATATAGACAGATAGGAAAATAAATAAACATTATAAAAAATTCTCAAATAGCAAGAGAAATTTCCCTAGCTTATTGGGCTTATCCCATCTCTAAAATAGATTAACAACAGATTTAAGATGCAAATTATCCCAAGCTAATGTGCTTTTCACAAAATTTTAGCAATAAAAAAAATTCCTAGCGATTTTTGAACGACGGAAATTCCCTACTAATTATATTTATTTCCTTGCTAATTTCGATTATAATTAAGAGTAGTAATTAATATTTTTCGAATGAATATATATATAAAATTAGCTAGCTAAATTAGCAAAGGAAAAATCTCTAGCTATTTTCATTCCAAAACTATTTTCACAATTTTATGTTTTTACAAAAGATTTTTGATTACATATATTTAACTTTTATATTAAATTAAAAAAACATATCCTATAAACTGTTATTTATATTTAACAAAAAGTAAAATCAGTTAATAAATTATTTTGATACAATAGTTACATAGTTAAAATAAAAAAATAACATAGGTATATAATCTTTTAAAACTAAATTATCATTCTCATCATTAACTGGTGCATTTGTGCTATGCTCTCTTGTGCGGGTACTCTTCTGGAACTCGGTGTGCTATCTGTCACATCAAGGCTGCTAGTTGTGACTTCATATAGTTCATCTACTATTGCATTGCATTCTTCATTTCTTTCATCTCATCATTCTCTTATTTCATTTCATACTTTTTTTCCTTCAAAAAGTAATATAAAGATCCATAAAACTTCAACTAGCTTTAGAAGCAGCTGTCATGCATTTCTCAATGAGTTCCTGTGATAAAATAGAAAATAAAAAATATATGCTAGATATAAATAAATTAAATATTATATTTTTCATTACACACTTAACTCTCAACATTTATTGTAGTAGTCAAATAGTTATGGAACCACCAAAGTAGTGGCCACTTTCATAACAACTATATAGTTTTTACTCACATAATTCTACATGGAAAATCACTTTCTTTGATACATATAAAAAAAACCCAATGAGCACAAGCTACATTTCGCACACACTACCCCATGGATGCATCAAATATTCACACGGTGCACGCCCTATACATCAAGCATACATGCAAGTTCACTGCACCACACACACACTGTGCACTTCCAGGTAGTTATGCACCATGGCTAAGCATCTACGTGACCATATCTCATGGCATCGTGTCCGCTGGACCATGCACCTACTAACATCATATGCTTGCAAAATAAATCAAACTCTAATATGAACATTTAAAAACACCTTTTGCCACATCTTCTGTAATCTCGAGCCACTTGATCCAATTGATACTTTCTCCATTGGTGAATTGGCTTATCAACGTTACATGCATTAATGACTGCCTCAGTTGATATCATTGTACTTTATATAAGATTTGAGTTACCATAAATATGCTCATTCAATGTTCCATTGTGCATGAACTCATAAACAAGCATACTGCCTCCCACTTGAAAATATCCAATGAATTGCACTAATTTTCTATGATGTATTCTTGCAAGTATAGGCATCTATAAAAGATGCAAAAATGGTCCAAACAACAATTAGCATCTAGAATTTTTTGATAAGAATAAAGAAGATATTTTAGCATTGTGCGTTAACCTAGGAGTTATCATGGATAAAAAAATAATATATGATTATGTTTTTTTTGTTGAGATATATTTCTAGTTTGTATATAGTTCAGTCAATGAGCTACTCATAGTGTTCAGGGTGCTCCAATCTCATAGGTTATATTTATTCATGCATCATGGTTAATAAAGTCGCATTATTTCATTTTTACTTTCTAACATGATATCAATGACCCATACCTCTAGAACTTTTAGAAAATTTAAAAAAGAGTATTTTTCTTAGAGAAAGAAATAGTGAAAAGTTAGTTAAGAGAAGTCATTGTTAAACTTGTTGTTCAAACCATAAAAGAGCTTAAGGGTTAAATCTATAAAAAATAGGAGAATTATCAAAGCTGTAAACTTATTCCATGGAAGATTTGCTTAGGAAAGTGTAATGAAATATGAGAGCAAGAAAAATCATTATTCATATCCTATTTTTATCATTTATTATAAATTAAATTTGAATGAAACATAAAAAGAAGCCCATGAACACATGATATTCATCCATTATATGCACGAAAATGAATAAAAAGAGTACATTAGTTTGCATAAAACATGTAAAACATTATAATGATGATTTCTCCATCAGGTGGATTGGGCTAAGTATGTTAGACTTGTTCATCTCCATGATGCACCATTCATGACCATCTCATCCAACATAAAATGTGCCTTTTCCAAATGAAACATCACTTCAAAAAAAAGTCTAAATATGTATTCATATATTTAAATCTATATATTTGTTTATAACTTTGTATACATTTATGTATAACTACTTTTAACTACTTGTATTAATATATATATATATATATATATATATAACAATATGTTTAACTATATATAACTCTATTTTTAACTATATATATTATAGGTATAAGAACATATTACTATAAATAATTGTCTTTGACTATATGTATAAATAAAAAAATATTATAAATAACTATATTTAAATATTTAATTAACAACATATATTTAATATATATTGTAATATATAAGTATATAAAAATATATTTTATTATATCTATACCTATACATAACTATTAGTATAAATATATAAAATTATATGAAAAAATATATATACCTACATGTATAAATATAAGTATAATTATATATGTAACTATATATATAATGACATATAACTATATTTATAATTACATGTTAAACAACATACAACATTATGTTTAACTATATGTGTATAACTATATATATATATTTGTATAACTATGTTACACTATATATAATTAAATATAACTATATTTGTAACTATGTATACATATATGTATACATATATGTATACATATATGTAAATCTATATATTTGTTTATAACTTTGTATATATTTATGTATAACGACATATAAATACTCGTATGAATATATCTATATATATAACTATATGTTTAGCTATATATAACTCTGTTTTTAACAATATATACTATTAGGTATAAGAATATATAACTATAAATAATTGTCTTTGACTACATGTATAACTATAAAAATATTATACATAACTATATTTAAATATAATTAAGAACATATATTTATTATACATTTTAATAAATTAGTATATAAAATGTATTTTACTATTTCTATACCTATAGATAACTATATGAATACATATATAAAATTATATGAAAAAAGATATATACTTACATGTTAAATATACGTATAATTATATGTGTAACTATATGAATAACCACATGTAACCACATTTATAATTACTTGTATAACAACATACAACATTATGTTTAACTACATGTCTATAACTATATATAAATATTTGTATAACTCTGTAACATTTTATATAATTAAATAAAACTATATTTGTAACTATGTATACATATATATATAAATATATGTAAATATATATATTTTTATAACTTTGCATACATTTATGTATAACTACTTATAACTACTTGTATAATATATCTATATACAACAATATTTTTAAATATATATAACTCTATTTTTAATTATATATACTATAAGTATAAGAACATATAACTATAAATAATTGTCTTTGATTACATGTATAACTATAAAAACATTATACATAATTATATTTAAATATATAATTAAGAACATTAATTTATTATACATTTTCATATATTAGTATATAAAATGTATTTTACTATATCTATAACTATAGATAACTATATGTATACATTTACAATTATATCAAAAATATATATACATACATGTTAAATATAAGTATAACTATATGTGTAACTATATGAATAACCACATGTAACTATATTTATTATTACATGTATAACGACATACAACATTATGTTTAACTATATGTCTATAACTATATATAAATATTTTTATAGCTATGTAACACTCTGTATAATTAAATAAAACTATATTTGTACCTATGTGTGTGTGTGTATATATATATATATATATATATGTAATTCTATATATTTGTTTATAATTTTACATACATTTATGTATAACTAATTATAACTACTTGTATGAATATATCTATATACAACTATATGTTTAACTATATATAACTTTATTTTAATTATATATACTATAGGTATAAGAACATATAACAATAAATAATTATCTTTGTCTACATGTATAACTATAAAAATATTATACATAACTATATTTAAATATATAATTAACAATATATATTTAATATACATTTTATATATTAGTATATAAAAATGTAATTTACTATATCTATACCTATAGATTACTATACGTATAAATATATAAAATTATATGAACAAATAAATATACCTACATGTATAAATATAAGTATAACTATATGTGTAACTACATGTATAACTACATGTAACTATATTTATAATTACATTTATAACAACATACAACATTATGTTTAACTATATGTGTATAACTATGTATATTTATTTGTATAACTATAACAAACTCTATATAATTAAATATAACTAAATGTGGCATTATTTATTATCCTGACAATATTTTAGTAGCTCGTGGAGTTTGAACTTACAACCTCCAAGGAGGCTCACTTTTATCTCAAGATTCAATGTATCGAGCCTTTTGTTTTTGATGTGTCAATATATATATATATATATATATACACACATTTAATTGATGTTTATAATATATATATAATTAATTAATTATTTATTTATTTATTAATATAGTTTTTATATATAAATATAATATATATATTAATATTGTTTTTTGTGTGTAGTATTTTATTGAACACAGTGGAATAATGTTAAAAACTATCGATTAATATTCAAGCTCATTAAATTCATTGAAAAAAACTAAGACATGAATATTAACAAACAAATCAAGCATCATTGAACTTCATTGAATTTTAATTTTACTCATTTATTCATATTAAAAATTTGTTACATTTTAAAAAAATATTTAATAAATAAAATTAAATAAAAATCATAAATATATATGGAATACATTTGTATATCTTCAATATGCATCAAAACACTTTGTTTTTGTTATTCTAATTGAATTTTGAGTATTAATACACATTATTACTAATAAATGAGAGTTGTTATAATATTATCATATGCTTATTTAAATAATTTTGTAAAGCATTGAATACAACAAAAATATTATTTTATCATTTTTATTTTATAGTCTCAAATTAAAATTAAATAACATTAAACATTTTTATTGTGACTGTCCACAAGACCATTGGATTTGCTAAGGGTATGTTTTGATTTTGTTATTTGTTATTACAAGATTCTTCTTTTAGCTTAACTATTACCATATATTGCATTTTCCATTGAAATATATAATAGATATTTGTGTCAGAAAAATATTGTTTAAAGTGTAGTTATTATCACAATAATATAAATGATCGAAGATCCTCCTCATGCACACAATATTAATTTGGATGTTCGTAGTAAATCATTACAAGTTCTAAAATCATTAATTACTAGTATATAATTGATGGTTATATCTTTAATTTTGTGAAATTAATAATTTCCCATTTTCGTATTGATTAGGTATTAATTGAGGTGTATGTAAGTTTTCTTAATAAAACAATCTTTTGATGTAGTATTCCACAAATAATTATAGTGTTAATGTCTATAATCATTTGTATCTCTAATTAGTTTAAATTTGTAAGGCTAGAAATCTATAATTGTAGCTTGATTCACATCTATGTTTTCTAGTTGAATACTTTGTATGATTTATTTTTAAATCAAAATATGTTTTAATTCATGTCTGAATTCTTCATTAATTCATTTTCCAAGAGTTCTTGGAATTAGATCTCCATTCCATTAATTTATTCCATTTTTTTATTTTAATATTCAAAGATAGAGTTGAATCATAGTAAAAATTGTGCTATTTGATCTTCATTGAGAAGTGAGAAGCTTACTCCTTTAAAATTTCATTTATTTCTTTTTGCTTTCCTTTCTTGTCCATTCGCATATTTTACTCCATTCATCTAGTAATAACATGATATCTATTAATCTTTACCATGCTAAAAATGCTTTATTTATTAAAGTAGATTTTGCAAATGTATTACCTCGATATTTACAATATTTAATATTTAAATATTCATTTGTAAGTAATTTTATTTAATTATTAGTATATTTTGAAGTAATTATATGTTTCATTCTTAAATAATAATTGAGCATTATTCTTTGCAAATAAAATAGGCAAAATGAGTTAGATCATCAGTGGATGTACAAAAGGTTTATTTAATGGAATTTTGGATCAATTTTTTTGAGTAGGCTTGAAACTTTCATCAACTTAGCAGATAGTCAATCAAAATGGATGAATGGAGAAAAAAATTAAGTGTCCATGTAAGAACCACAAGTGTCAGAATATCCCATTTCATGATGAAAACACTATAAGATATCATTTGGTTAAATATGGCTTTGTACCAAATTATTTTTTTGGATTTATTATGGGGAAAGTACAATCTCTCTGATCATTGATCAAAATGAGGGTACTTAAGTATTTGCATGTGGTGAAGAAGCATCATACACATACCATAGAATGATCATGGAAGCTACTAGTGCTGACTTCAATTTGGATTACATGGATGAACTACCAAAACCTGAAGCTTAGATATTTTATTTAATACTTAAAGCTACAGATAATGAGTCGTGAGATGGCTATAAAACACATTCGCAATTATCACTTGTGGCTTGACTTTATGAGCATGAAATTAAAAAATCATATGTATGAGAAATAATTTGATCATGTGACATAACTAATGAAGTAGATTGTTTGGAATATAATTTGGTCACTAACAACTTTACAACACTAAGAAGTTAGTACGTGGTATGAGTCTACTAGTATATAAATTTATTGTTGTTTCAAAGGATGTATGTATATATTGAGGTGGTCAAAGTAATATTATTAGCGGTAAGTTTGTGATCATCTTTGGTTTAAGAAGGCACCTTGTGTTGTAGATATGTGACAAAAGATGAAAGTTGCATTTAAGAAGATGTATTACTTTCCTTTAATTTTTTGATTATAAAGACTATATGCATCAAATGCTAAAGCAATGATATGAGGTGAAATTCTGAACATGAGATTGAAGAAGGGATGATGTTTCTTCCATTAGATTCACTTTCTTGAAAGTATTTTAGTCATTTACATCAAGATTTTGCTGCTAAAAGTAAAAATGTGAGATTAGGTCTCTACACTAATTGATTTCAGCCATTTGGCCAATCTGGACAATAGTATTCAAATGGCCTGTGATAGTGACACCTTATAATTTACCTCTGTGGTTGTGTATGAAGGAGTAATATATGATTTTGACAATTATGGTTCAAGGCCCAAAAAATCCGAAATACATGCTAGATATTTTTTTATAGCTTCTTATAGTAGTGTTAAATTATTTGTGGGATGTTGGCGTGAATACATATGAAATCTCAAAGAAAAAAAATTTTATTATGTGGGCAGCCCTTATGTGGATAGTAAGTGACTTTCCAGTATATTAAATGTTGTCTGGTTGAAGTATTGCAAGACAATTTGCATGCCATATTGCATGAAAAGTCCGATTCATTTACTCTCAAATTAGTGGTAAATAGTCATGGTTTGATAATCATCATAATTTCTTACCTATTAATCATTCATATTTAGAAATAGAAATGCATTTCGAAAAAATACAATAGTGATAATAGTTGCACAAGCTATTCATTCTAAAGATGATATTTTGGCAAAGATTCAGAGTTTAGGTATAAGACACTAACTGAAAAGGATGCTATTGAAACTAATGGACCAATATGCAAAATATTTGGACGGAGGAAATGCGATATATTTTAGGGACATGCCCTATTGGAAGTCCAATTTAATTCGTAATAACTTGGATGTAATGAATATTTAAAAAATATGTTTGAAAATATTTTCAACATTATCCTTAATGTAGACGGAAAAACAAAAGACACTTTTAAAATCAAGACAAGAGATGAATGATTAATGTCAGCATCCTAATTTAAACTGAATGAGGCAAAAGGAAAATTCTTTAATGCTTGTTACACACTAATAATAGGCAAGAAAGATATTATGTGAATGGCTTAAAAATTTAAAATTTTATGATGGATATGTGTCAAATATGGTTAGATGTGTGGATATAAAGAATCTTAAGTTATTTGGAATGAAAAACTAAACTATCATGTATTTATGCAAAGATTAATAACAATTGTATTCCGTGAATTACTTACCCTTTGTGTATGGAAGGTCCTTACAGAATTTAGTTTGTTCTTCAAATAGCTTACTACAACCACAATCAAAATAGATAACAAGGTGAGGCTGGAGACTGGTATAGCACTTATTCTTTGTAAGCTTGACAAATATTCCCACAGAGCTTCTTTGACTCAGTGGAGCATTTTCAGTTCATTTGGCATATAAAGCCAGGATAGCATGGCTAGTACAATACAGGTGTATTTATCCTTTGAAAGGTAGATACATAAAAGTAGCTATATTTTATTATTTCAAATATAAAGTTATATTGTAATTTAATATAATTGAAACCTAACATTTTTATTGTCGGCATCTTCATAAGTTGAAATTGAATGTTAGAAATAAGGAAAAAGTTGAAAGTTTAATTTGCAATGCATATTTAGTAGAATAAGCATCATCTTTTTGTTCTTATTATTTTGAGGATCATGTCAATACAAAGAATAGAAATGTGTCTCGAATTGATGAAGGTTGTGCTGCTAGAAGATGATTTTGTGGACAAGTTATCTATCTTCAAGCACCCTAGAAGAGCATTTGTAAGAGCAAAGAAAAGATGTATGACAAATGAAGAGTACAAAGCAACCCAGAGCTATGTATTACTTAATTGTTAGAAGGTTGCACCATATATTGAGTATCTATACCCAAAATGGTTGTAGGTTTAATAATAGTTAAAATTGATTTACATTTTTCTTCCTCTATTTATATTTGTGTAGTATTTATGTTGAGAAATTAAAAAACATGCAACAATAATTTCCAGCCATGAGGATGATTTTATGCTAGAAATAGAATTCTGAATTGGTTCAAAAACAATGTGAGAATTATTAAGTTAAAAATTTTGAATTATTTAATTTATTAGTATCTTTTAGTTTTTAACATCATTTGTATAATTTATGCAACAAAAAAATGATCCTTCAATAGAAATTGCAATATTTTCATTCAGAATCTAAGTAAATGCCCATTTAGATATGTGACAACCTATCTTGGGTATTTTGTCAACGGATATAAATTTCACACAATTATGCACGATTCTTCTAAGCAACAATGAATAGTAGTGTATGTATTAAAGGCTTAATTTATAGTGCAGATGAGATTAATTATCACGGTCACCTCACATAAGTTATTGAGTTGGAGTATCTTGGACTTGAAAATAACAAGATTGTATTATTAAAGTGTGGGTGGTTTGATCCTACATGAAATATGGGTACAAAGATTCATTCGGATTATAAGCTAGATGATTTTACCTATAAACGTAGATATAATCGATATGTGCCATTTATTATGGTAGTTCAAGCTGCTCGAGTATATTATTGTACATATCCATGTTTATCTCATGATAAGAAAGACTAGTGCGTTATTTGCAAAATTAAAGCTCGATCAAATTTTAAAGTACCAACATTTCAAGAAAGAAGTGCAAACTTAGTTATTTCACCGGCATTCCA
Source organism: Sapria himalayana (assembly GCA_029783825.1). Lineage (NCBI taxonomy): Eukaryota > Viridiplantae > Streptophyta > Magnoliopsida > Malpighiales > Rafflesiaceae > Sapria > Sapria himalayana. Next base: position 73,616 of record JAREIK010004717.1, on the reverse strand, counting down.
ATAAGATGACATTAATAATATCGTGCTTGTGCATGTAGATGAAGATCCTATAAATTTATGTGACTAAAATAGTGGCCTAAAAGAAATTGAAGATGAATAATTTCTATCTGAAGATGAGTTGGAACTTCCATCAGAATCAGACGAAATGACAGAAGATCCATTGGAGGATGACAGTGATGCGATAATTTAATTGTGTTGATTATTTTATAATATTATACTATCAAAGACTTTTTATATTTTGTTGAAATATATTGGTGTGTATTATTCTAAAATGCATGGTTGTTCATCATATCTCTATTATTTGTTCTATGTTTTATTTTTTGTATAGTTGATGGCACCTAAAGGATGTGGTCGTGGTGGAGGTGGATGTGGATGTAGAAATGGATGAAATTCATCTTGTATTTTACATCATGTTGCAAATTTAGTACCATCTCATACCTACAATATCCATACTTCAACAGCACAATCACCATCTCCATCACCATCTCCATCATCATCATCATCTTTGACACCTTTACCATTACCTTTATTTGATATAAGCCCACCACCCATTGTCCTTCCTACACACACTTTTTATCTATCATTAATTTTTACACCACCTTTTACACCGATAGTTTCCCCATTTACAATACCATCGACATCATAAAATGTTCTGCCTTCCTCTGCATTCATTACTAAGTTAGTAATTGAGTTGTGGATGGGAGGTATAAGAAATATGTAAATATTAGTTGGATACAAATTTATGATGTTTCTTTAGTAGTTTTTTATATATAGTATTGATTTGCTTGTTTCAATGTTATTTATTTATTTGTATAGTGTTATTCCAACTCACAAGTGTTCGGTTATAATTACAAATTCTTTCAATAAAATGATCGATTCTAAAGCATTCTCATGAAAGAATGTTTTAGAATCGATAAGAGAGTCTAATTTTAATGACTTTCATGTAAAAATAATGAAATAAAAGCATTTAAAATTATTTACATAATTAGTTAACTAATATGTTGGTTATTATTCAAGCGGTAAATAATAATGTCATTATTATTAATAAATTTTTTTTGTGATTTTTCTATATATAGAATCATTGCACATGGGCACCCAAATTTGATAGAAAGATAAAGCTATTGTGGGAGAGCAAAGCTATTAATGGTATTTTGATTTTATCCATAAATTGAAGAATCTATATGATAGGCTTGATTTTATATTGAGGATGACTAGCCTGTGTAGCTTAAGCATTAGGAGGAGCGAGCTGTGAAGAAAAAAATCAGAGATTTCCAGCAAAAATCGATGGACCGAGGTAGCCGGACTAGGTACAAGATTATCTCACCACACTTGAGGGTCAAAGTCGAGCATTGAGTATGCTCGAGATTTAGTACAATTTTAATGTTTCAAATATTTATATATTAAATAGTATCCTAATAGTCCAAATAAATCAAAGATGTGCATGGTTTTATTAATTTGTTTAAATTTTTTAACATTTTTTTGACTTTATAAATACAAACTCTAGGCCAGAGAATTGGGTCAAGGTCCCAATTTTTATGAGATTTTAATGAGGATGCATGTGAAGAAAGTGGATGGTCAGTTTATTGACAATAAGTCTCAGATGATTGCTATAAGAATCTGTTATATTAATAAAATTTTATATTACTATAGTAAATTTTGAAAGTAATTTGGAATCCAAAATATTAAATTTATTTTATGTATATTTAGAAGAGTATTTTTTTTCTATTTTTTCACAAGAACTCATGGAGGAAAGTGTGAGATCTACTTCTCAACAAGTAGAGGGTCCTATGAATCTTTAACCAATTGATTATGATCTTATCTATTTGGAGATCATAAAGGTCATAAGAAGCAATGAGTGTATGATATTGGCTCGAAGGGAGTGACATTTTATGTAGCAGTTATGCTTCTAATTCATTTGTCATAGTAATCGTGGGTGAGGTGGTCGAAAATTTGTATTGGAAACAAATAAACATTTTGAAGTTATGGAGACCAAAAGAAAGAGAATTATGAGTAGATTTCTCATTTTAAGGAAAAATACAGGAAATGAAAAAGAGAAGGATGAGAAGATTACTCATTGGAAGGAAGAAATACAACAAATGAAAGAAATGAATGAAGAGATGAAAGAAATGAATGATGAGATGAAAGAAATTAAGAATGTAATCCAATAGTAGATGTCCTATATGGAGTCATAGTTAGTGGCCTTGACATGATAGATAACATTCTGAGATCCAGCTGCAAAACTATGCAGGAAGGCTAGCACAAATGCATCAACTAATTATGAGGATGAATTTGTATCAGAATTATTTCTGAACTATTTTTGATTTTTGTCTGTGTAGCTAAATAGGATGACTTTTTTGGTGGCATCATTTTTCTTTATTATGGTTTTTTCTTTGCTTTGCCGATTAACCTAATCGTGAATCTTTGTAAGAAATTTGTTGTGAGATGCACGAATAAATTCTGGTTCAAAGCCTTCAGGCATTGTCACGGTCCTTCCTATGGATGAGTTCCATATTTACTAATCTCTACTAGATCAAAAAGAGGCTGAGCTATTATTATATTCATTATTTCTAAAATATTTTATTCTTGTACTTTCTCTCTCTCTAAACATCATTGCTGGCCATCTTTTAGATATTGTTGAAGTTGTATGACTATCATTTGAGATTCGTGTTTGTTCATGTTTATAATTACTATTTTTATATATCTGTGAATGTTTTTTCTTTTAATGGAATGCTTATTGTTTTTATGGAGTGCATATTGTTTTTATGGAGTACAGTTTGAATTGTTTACAGCCATGGATGTGTATGACAATGAACTATCCTGTAGCCACGGTGTCGCATACAACAAAGTGATGGTGCTTGCTTCGAACCAAGAGAAGAACCATATCGCAGTAAAAACTATAGGGTTTATGGACTAACACAATGAAGAAACATTCTAGGAAAGCCACCCAAGAGCATGGTCCTACGGGGAGTGGGCGGCGTAGAGCAACCTCCTTATATGCCTTGGGACTGGGAAATAGTTCTGGTTGCAGGGAGGTAGGATGTGAACTTTGATATGCCTAGCATGGCGCGTGGCTTGTCTTCCAGGTTTTCCTCTAAGAGTTTTTAGATATATTTTCAAAAATTCAAATAATATTTGAATTTCTTATTAATGTTGATAGTGATGTTTTGTGTATTCTTTGTGAAGTATAAACGGAATAATACTTTACCTGTTGTTCTATATTATATCCATACCTACTGTTCTATATCTATAAGACATCCATATATATTGTAGTGTATATGTAAATATACTACATTATATATGTACATATATACTATAGTATATATGTATATTTATACTCGGTATATGTACATATACACTACAATATTATATGTACATTTATACTGTATATAACTATCTTATTGATGAGCACGATAGTTGTGATATTGCTTATGTTTTGCTAGGTGCCATGTTCTCTACTTAACCAAAAATTTTATTTTTTTGTTAATGACCATTTCTATGCATCAATAGTTCAGTTGAACTAGAAAGGTACAATATATTGACAAGATAAAGAAATATATAAAGATAAGAAAATAGTGTGCTCGGGTGTGTTTGTTTATACAGATATAGTTATACTATATTCATGTTGTATGCATATATATTGCATATATACATGCCTATGCATTTTTAAGTAAATATAAAAAAAATATCTGATGCATTCATGTATGAAAGCACCATTCATTAGTTTTTTTATTGCTGAATATTGCGGACCTTCCGCATTAATCCCAAGCCTTTTCTTAACAATTTGACTGGGAAGTCAATCATTTTAAAACTCAAGTGGGGAATGGAATACAAAGGTGAGCTACCTTGTGTTCTTAAATAGATACGCATAAAGATATATAAATAGATACATAAATAGACAGAAAGATAGACAGACTTATAGATAGACATATAGATAGAGAGATAAACAGAAAAAAGATAGATAGATAGATATATAAAAATTAGATCGATAGAAAAACAAAATGATAGGTAGACATATAGACAAAAAAATAGATAGACAAATAGACACAATGATTGATAGACAGATAGATAAACATATAGATAGATAGATTGATAGATAGATATACTGACAAAAAGATAGATATATATATATACAGATAGATAGATATATAGATATAAAAATAGATAGAAAGATAGATAGAATGACATATAGAAAGATATATTGATATCAAAAAAGATATATAAATAGATAAATATATAGATGAATAAATAGATAGATAAATAATTAGATGATTAGATAGATAGATAGAGGCCTAAATATATAGATAAATAGATAGATTGATTGATTGATATATTAATAGATAGATATATTGATAGATTGTCGGATAGATAAACATATAGATAGACAGATAGATATTTATATAGATAGGGAGTTAGTTAGATAGATATATAGATAGATAGATAATTAGATAGAAAAATAAATTAATATAGAGATTGATAGACATATTTATAGATAGATTGATAGCAGATTGATAAATAGATTGATATTTAATGACATAGATAGATTGATAGATAAGCAAATTAATATATAGATAGAGAGATATATATATATCTATAGATAGATTATTAGACAAATAGATAGTTAAATAGATAGGTATATAGATAAATAGCTATGCAGTTAGATAGATAGATAGATAAATACATAAATTGACATATAATTACACAGATAGATTGATTGATAGATAAATAGATAGATAGATATATTGCCATATAGATAGACTGATACATGGATAGATCGATCGGAATATAAATAGATAGGTAGATAGATAGATAAATAGATAGATATGCATAAAGATAGATAAATAGATAGATAGATAGCCAGATAGATAGACAGTTAGATAGAAAGATAGATAGATAGATAGATAGATAGTAAGATAGATAGATAGATAGTAAGATAGATAGATAGATGTATTGATAGACAGATTTATATATAGATTGATAAATATAGAAATATATATAGATAGATAAATAGATATATAAAAGATTATAAATAGATAGATAGAAAGATAGACATATAGATAAACAAATTAATTGATTGACAGATAGATACATGGATATATTTAGAGATAGAAAGACATATACATAGACATATAGATATACAGATAGATAGAAATTTAGATAGACAAATAGTTAGATAGTAAGATTGATAGATAGACATATATATATAGATAGACAAATAAATAAAAAGATATATAGAAGACGGAAATATAGAGAGGTAGACAAACATATTGACAAATTGCTATACAAATAGATAGATAGATAGTTAGTTAGAAAGATTGTTAGATACATAGATTGATAGATATATTTATATATAGATAGTTAGATAGACAGACATATAGATGGACAGAAAGATAATAGATAGAAGGACAGACAGATAGATAGATAGTTATAAAATTAGATAGACAGAAAGATTGATAGACATTTTTACAGATATATACATAGATAGATAAATAGTTATATAGATAGACAAATAAATAGAAAGATATACATGCAAATATAAAGTCAGATAAAAAGATAAATAGACATCCATATTGACAAACAGAAAGATGGATAAAAAGAGAGATAGATTGGCATATAGATTATTGGATAGATAGAAGGATAGATAGATATATAGACGTATACATAGATAGATAGATAGATAGATAGATAGATCGATAGATAATTAGTTAGATAGATAGACAAATAGATAGAAATATATATAGATAGAAATATAAAAAAATAGATAGATAGAAAGACAGATAGAAAGAAATAAATACTAGACATGTAGATAGATAGATAGACATAAAGATAGATACAAAGATGGATAGACAAAATAGATAGAAAAATAGTGAGACAGATAGACAGACAAAAAGAGAGATAGGCAGACATACAAATAGAGAGATAGTTATATAAAGAGATAGATAGATTGATTGATTTACAGATAGATAGATAGACAGAGAGATAGATAGATAGACAAACATATATGCAGTTATAAAGATAGAGAGATAAACAAGTAGAAAGATTAATATATTGTCAAAAAGATAGACAAATAATTAGATAGTTAGATTGATAGATAGACAGATAGATAGACAAATAGATAAATAAATGGATAGACAAATATAAACATAGATAGATATATAGTTAGATAGATAGATAAACAGATAGATAAACAGATTGAGAAATAGATATATAGAAAAATAGATAGTTAAATAAATAGATAAATACATAGACAAACAGATAAACAAATAGATAGATAGACAAAATATAGATAGATAAATAGATAGATAAACAGATAGATAGATAGAGAGATAAATAGATAGACAAATAGACAAATAGATAGACAAATAGATAGACAAACAGATAGATAGATAAATATCTAGATATACAAATAGTTAGTTACAATGATAGATAGAAAAATTGAAATATAGACATGATAGATAGACAAATAGATATATAGACAGATAGATAGATATATAGATAAACAAATAAAAAAATAGATAGATAGAGATACATATCAACTGACAAATAGTCAAATAGAGAGACAGATAGACAGATAGATAGATACACAAATAGTTAGATAGATAGATAGAGAGATAGATAAACAGATAGGCAGATAGATAGAAACCTAGATAAATAATTAGCTAGATAGATAAACAAATAAATAGATAGGTAGGTAGTTAGTTTGACAAATACATATACAAATAGATACATAGACAGATAGATAGAGAGATAGATAGATAGACATAAGATAGACATATAGACAGATAGATAAATATATAGATAGATAGATAGATAGACTAACAAATAGATAGATAGTTAAATAGACATATAGACAGATAGATATGTAGACATAAGATAGATAGATATATAGACATATAGATAGAAGATTGAAAGAAATGATAGATAGATAGACAAATAGTCGAATAGTTAGACAATTAGTTAGATAGATAGATAGATAGACATATACATAAATCGATAGTGAAATAGATAGATAGATAGATAGGCAAATAGACTAGATAGATAGAAAAATAGAGAGAGAGATAGATATATGGATAGAAATATATACAAATAAACACATAGACAGACAAATAGATAGACAGATAGAAAGAGAGATAAATAGGTTAGTAGATAGACAGACACATAGATAGATAAAAAGAAAAATAGATCGACAAAAAGATAGAAAAATTAATATACAAATAGATAGGCAAATAGATAGACATATAAAATGTCATTTAGAAAGGCATATAGATAGATAGAAAAATAGATATGCGGGTAGATAAATTTATAAAAAGATTGATAGATAGACGTATAGATAATTGAATAGATAAACAGATAGATAGACGAATAGATCGATGGATAGCTAAAAGAATAAATTGAAGGATAGTGGGATAGATCGATTGATAGATAGACATATAAATTGAAGATAGATAGATAGATATATGTATAGGTAGATGAATAGATAGTGGGATAGATAGATGGATAGATAGATGATTAGATGGATGGATAGATAAACGAATAGATAGATGGATTGATTAAAGGATGGATAGATGGATATATAGATTGAGAAATAGATTAATATATAAATGGATAAATAGTTAGATAGATAGATGATAGATAGTTGGATAGATAGACAAATAGATTGATGGAAATATTAAGATAGATAGACAAATAGATAGATAGATATATAGATAGATAGATTTATTGATTGAATGATAGATAAACATATAGATAGACAAATAGATTAATGGATAGATTGATGTATAGATAGAAAAAATATATAGACAAATAGATAGATAGATAGACACATAGATAGATAGACAGACAGATAGATAGACATTTATATAGATAATTAGATAGAGAGATAGATAGACAAATATATATATATATATATATATATATATATATATATATATATATATACACAAATAGATAAATTGATAGACAAATAATTAGATAGATAAATAGTAGATATATAAATCGATAGATAGATTTATTGAATGATTGATAGATAGAATAATATACAAATTGATAGACAAATTGTTAGGCAAATAAACAATAGATAGATAGACATATATTTTGATATACAAATATATAGATAGATTTATAGATAGGCAAATAGATAGATATATAGATATATAGATAGATTTATATAAATATAAATAGATAGAGAGATTGATATAAAGATACACATATAGACATAAAGATAGATCTCCAATATATAGATAGATAGTTTATATATATAGATAGATAGATATAGATAGATAGATAGACACACAAACAGACAAACAGATAGATAGATAGATAGATAGACAAATAGATAGATAAACACATTGATATATAGAGAGATGGACATATAAACAGATAGATAGATAGAAAGATTATCAAATAGACAGACAGATAGATATATGACAAATAGATAGATATATAGATAGATAGGTAGATAGATAGATAGATAAATAGATGGATAGATATATATATATATAGTTAGATACATAAATAGATAGACATATAGGTAGATAGAAATAAATATATATCATAAATATAAAGGTAGACATATATATAGATAGATAGATACATAAATAGATACATATAAATATAGAGATAGACATATAGACTAATACATAGATAGCCAAATAAACATATAAACAGATAGAAAGATATACAAATAGAATGATAAATAGATAGAGTGATAGATAGATTGATAGATAGACATATGGATTGATAAATAGATAGATAGTTTAACATATATGTAGATATATAGATAGACTGATTGGAGGATATATAAAAAGATAATTTGACAGTTAGATAGATAGAAAGATAGATAGTCAAATAGAAAGATAGATTGACAAAAAAAGAATATTGAAAGATATACTAATTGACAAATAGCTAGATGGATAGATGGATAGAGAGATAGAATGATTGATACATATACAAATAGATATATAGATAGATAGATAGACACATAGATATATAAGAGATAAACAAATAAAAAGATAGGTAGATACATAAATAGATAGATAACAACAAATACATATAGACATATAGATTATTAGATATATCTAGAGTTAAATTGATAGACAAATATTAAAATTGTCAAATAGATTGATAGACAAATAGATAAATAGAATTGTAGATAGATGGATAGATTGACAAATAGATAGATAGATATACATGCAAAAAGATATACATACATTAAGAAAAATAGATAGTATACAGATAGATAAATAGATAAACATATAGGTAGAAAGATTGATAGAGAGGTTGATAAACAGACATATAGACAAATATTTTTAAACTTTGATAGACAGATAGATATACTTGTAGAAAGACATGTAAATAGAAAATATAGAAGCAAATTGATAGAGATATACATAGATAGATAGACAAAAATAAAGATAGACAAAAAATAAATAGACAAATAGATAGATAGTTAGAAAGAAAGAAAGATAGATAGATATAGAAAAAGATACATACATGGATTATTAGACAGATAGATCGAAAGATAGATAGACAAATAGATAAATAAATAGATAGATGGATAGATAGTCTAATAGATAGATAGATAGATAGATAGATAGATAATCTAATAGATAGATAGATAGCTAGATAGATAGATAGGCAGATAAATAGTTAGATAGATATACAGATAAATAGATATACAAATAGATAGATAGTTAGAGATATAGTTATATAGATATATATACAAATAGATAGATGGATATATAGATATATTGATAGACATATTGATAGAATGATAGATATACAAATTGATAGACTGATAGATACATAAATTGATAGATAGATAGACAGAAAGGTAGAGAGATAGAAAAATAGATAGATCAAAAGATTATTAGATAGACATATAGATAGATAGATAGACAAATAAATAAAAATATAGATAGAGAGATAAATAAAAATATAGATAGATATATAGAAACATAGATAGATAGACAAATAGATTAATTGATAGATAGACAAATTGATAGACAAATGAATAGATAAAAAGATTGATAAATAGATAAATAGATTGATATATAAACAAGTAGATAGATATGTAATTATAGAGATAAATTGATAGAAAATAGATAGATAAATAGATAGACAGATCGATAGACAAATATAGATATAGTTAGATATATCGAAAAATAGATAGATAGATAGATAGAACGACCGATATATAGACAAATAGATATATAGATAGACAGATAGATAGATAAATAGATAAACAAATTGATAGATAGATAGATTGATTGATTGACAGACACATAGATAGATATATAGATACATAAACAAATTGATCGACAGATAGATAGATAGACAAACATGTAGATAGATAGATAGATAGACAAATAGAAAGGCAAATAGAAAGACTAATAATAAGACAGATAGATTGATATATTGACAAATAAATAGGAAGATAGATAGATAAAAAGATAAATAGATATAAAGATAAAAAACTAATTCATAGAATGATAGGTTAATAGATAGATAGACAGAAAGATATACAAATAGATAGACAAAAATATAAACATGCATAAATAAATAGATATATTGAAATATATTAAAATAGACAGATAGATATAATGTTAGATAGACATATAGATAGATCGATAGTTAGACAAATAGATAGATAGACAGATAGACAGATAGATAGATAGATAGAAAGATCAATATATAGATAAATATATAGATAGATAGAAATATATATAGATAGATAGACAGAAAGATAGACATAAAGATAGACGACAAGATTGACAGTTAAAAAGATAGATAGATATATAGATAGAAAGATAGATATATTGATAGATACAAATATTATAGACAGATTGTAGATTGATTGATAGGCAAATTGATAGGCACATAGATAGACAGACAGACACATAGATAGATAGAAAAAAATATAATTATATAGATAGATATATAAATAAATAGATAAATTGACAGACATATAGATTGATAGATAGATATATAGAATATTAGACAGATGCATAGATAGATATATAGATAAATAGATAGATAGATAAATAGAATGATGGACTGATAAATAGTTAGATAAACATATAGATAGATAGAAGATAGAAATATAATATCAAGAAAAATCTAATATAGCTATTGACAATTCCCTAGCTAAATGGTCATTTTCTTTCCTCAAATCAGATATAGTGATGGATTAATGATGAAATTGTTCCTAATCTAAAGTGCTCATTGCTAAAATTTTGCGAGAGAAAGTGTTCCTAGCTAATAATTTTGCGACGGAAAAATTCCTAGCTAAAAAAAAATAATTTCCCTAGCAATATTACCAAGCTAAATGAGAGTTTCCGTTGCTAAACAGATTTAATGACTGAAGCTTTCCCTAATAAGTGCTCATCACTAAATATTAGCGACGGAAATAGTTCCTAGTAAAATAAATTTAGGGTTGGAAAAAATTCCTTGCTAAAATAAAGATTTCCATTGCTAAATTAGTAAGGGAAAATTCCCTTGCTAAATTAGCTAGGGAATTATCCCTGGCTATTTTAATTTCAAAACTATTTTCAGAATTTAATTTATTTTAATATTTTTTAATTAAATAATTTAATATTTTTATATAAAAGTGAATAAAAATAGAAACTATAAATGATAATTTATTATTAAAAAAATTATTTAATAACTTATTATAATACAATTTTATACATAATTAAAACAAAAAAAATAACAAAATCTTTTTATATCTTATTCACCAATGTATCTACCGATAGTGCATAAAGTATAATCTATTCATGCATTGACATTGCGTTATCTGCCTCTTCTCCTCTGATCACCAACTTTCTACTGTGACGAAGCTATCTAAGTCATGGTACATCATGTCTTGTAAAAAATCCCTTCACTTATACAAGCTTCATCTGGGGAACAATGCAGTACCATATTTGTAAAAAATTCAAATCACTGAATCAAATCAAAATAAATAAAAAAAAGTTAAGTTTTGATAAATATATAATTTTGCAGTATATTTTTACATATATACTAGCATTTCACTCGTACATATATTATTGCTATATTTGTATATATAAACTAAAGTATTATATGCACATATATACTGAGAACATATATACTCAGTATATATGTACATAAAATATTGTAGTATTATAAGTACGCATATACAGAGTATATAAGTATGTATATTCTGCATTTGTTGCAATTGATGTTGTTGCCGCTGTAGTGGCCACCGCTGGCGTTGCCGCTGCCACCACTGCTACCACTGCCACTGCTGCTGCCACTTCTACCACCGTTGCTGACACTGCCACCGCCACCATTGCCATGACTACCGCTACTGTCGGTGATGTCACTGTTGTAGTAGTTGTCATTGCTACTGGTGTTGCCACTACTGCCGCTGCTACTGCCACTGCTGCCGTTGTCGATGCTAATAATAAAAGTAGGGCAAGTGATGATGCTCGACTGATGAACTTGAGATTGAGCAAGTTTTTAATGAGGCGGCGAGCTGCTTCTCCCAAAATATGACCTGATATTCCTCCTGGACCAAAATTACACTACACTACACGAGCATCATCATCATAATCATTCTAAGACCTAGTTCAATTAGAACCAATCAGTGTAGAACCTAGAGCAAAAAAACTTATTACTCAATCGTTCACTTTGTACCATGTGATAATTGCATATCAATATAATTACTAAAATTTTTAAGAGCAACCTCTATCTGCCTGGCTAGCCTGGACTAGAAATATCTTCATCTCACAGCTTTAGAAAAAGTCTAATATCCATGGCTTTATTTCCTACATTAGCGAGCAATGCACGATGATGACCAGACCAGCCCGAGCAATTATATATTCAAAAGTGTATCTATGTGTAAATGGGTGTATACGTATGATAATATATACATGTCTACAAATAAATATATACACCCACTTATGTATACACTCGGTATATATGTACGTATATACTACAGTATAAACATATATATTTACCAATTATATACATACATATATACTAAAGTATAAAAGTACATATATACAGAGTATATACATATGAATATACTATAGTATATATGTATATATAAACTGAGTATATACATAAAAATATACTCAGTATATGCAAACATATATACTGAGTATATACCTACAAATATACTCAGTATATATGAACATATATACTCAGTATATACGTACTTATATACTTAGTATATACGTAGAAATATACCCAGTATATATGTACATTTATACCAAGTTTATATGTACTTACATACTATAGTATTATATGTACGTATACATAATCACATAGCCTTAGATCACACACACTTCTACTTTCATGCAAATACACATACCATCAAAATAACAGAAGAAAATAATATAGGACTTAAAAATCACGCATAAAGGTCTCACAGGCATAATCAGCAATTCTAGTTCTTTTTCCTTTGGTACACCACGCAGATAGAGAACATTGTTACACCTGCACTTGGAGCATAACATACTATATTTATAAACCAATAACTGATAACAAGTACTTGTAGATCAAAACTATGACGACGCATATATGTACGAAATAAGAGTGTCAAGAACAAACTTATTTTTGCATGGAATTAATTTTTTGGTTCATCTCACAGCTTCTGAAGCAAAGGGGTTGTTCCCAGCACCATGGAGGACCAGCCAAGGCTTTTACAAACATATGATATGCTAAAACTCTACCCAAAAAATTTGGGGACACACAAACATATTTACAGATATATAAAAATAATTATTATAGACATGAATAAGCACAAATTAAAGTTGATAGTCATACAATTTCAACAAAAATCTAAAAGATATCCAGCAATGATATTTAGAGAGACAGTGCAAAAATAACATATTTTAGGAATAATGAAGATAATAGAAGTCTGGCCGCATTTTGATCAAGCTGAAATTAGTAAATATGTGACCCATGCATTGGAAGGACCGTGACAATGTCTAAATGCTTTGAATCTTTATTAGGTTACTCGGCAAAGCAAAGAACAAAACTAGAATAAAAAAAATGAAACCTACAAAAAAATCTAATCATGTTTTGCTACACAGACAAAAATCAATAACTATTCAGAAATAATTCTCATACGAAATCATCCTCATAATTAGTAGGAAATTTTGTGCTAGCATCTCCTGTGAGGTTTTGCAGTTGGATCTTGGAAGGCTATTTGTTGCATCAATGCAGCTAACTGTGACTCCATATAAGACATTTTCTATTGCATTACATTCTCTATTTCTTTCATCTCATCATTTATTTCTTTAATTTCTTGCATTTCTTCCATCAAATAAGTAATCTACTCCTCCTTCTCTTCTTTCATTTTCTGCATTTCTTCTTTCAAATCAGTATACTGCCATCCTTCTTTTCTTTAATTTCATATTTTTTTTCCTTCAAATGAGATATATGCTCATCCTTCTTTTTAATTTCGATCTCCATAACTACAATATGTTCATTTGTTTCTATTGCTTGTTATTCGACCGACTCATCCACCTTGATGAGACATATAAATTAGAAGCACAACTGCTACAACAAAAAGCCACTCTCTTTGAGTCGATGCCGTACACTCGCTGCTTCGTACGACCTCTTATGATTTCCAAATAAATAGGATCATACTCAATTGGTTGAAAATTCATAAAACCCTAAACTTGTTGATGAGTAGTTGACACACGTTCCTCCATTAGTTCCTGAGATAAAATAGAGAAAAATACTATTCTAGATATACATAAAATAAAATAAATATTTTGCATCCCAAACAAATTTCAAAATGTTATGTAGTATTATAAAATATTATTAATGTGACAAATTCTTAGATCAATCATTTAAAACTTGTTGTCAACAAACTGACCATTCACTTTCTTCACATGCATCTTCCTGAAAATCTCATAAAAATTATGATGTCGATCTAATTCACCAGCATATAATATATATTTTTTAAGTTATAAAAAAACAAATGATCAAAAAATTTAACAAAATTAATAAAACCATGGAGCGATTTAATTTATTGGACTATTAGGACAACCTATAAATATATAAATGTTCAAAATTTTAAAATTGTACCAAATCTCGAGTGTGCTCAATGCTTGACTTTGACCGTCCTGTGTGTCAATAGATTCCTGTATCGTGTCCAGCTACCTCACTTCATCAATTTTTACTAGCAATATCTGATTTTTTCTTCACATCTGGCTCCTCCCAATACTTAAGTCACTCAGGCCAATCATCCTAGGATATAAAATCAAGCCTTTCTTTCATATTCTTCAATCTATAAACAAAATCAGAATACCATTGAGCAGCTTTGATCTCCCATAATGACTTTATCTTTCTGTCAAATTTGGGTGTCCATGTGCATTGATTCTATATACAGAAAAATCACAAAAGAATTTATATTAATAATAATAACAAAATTATTTATTGCTTGAATAATAACCAACATAATAGTTAAGTAATTAGATACTTATTTTTCAATGCTTCTGTTTTGTAACTTATACCTAAAAGTCTTTAAAATAAGACTATTTTCTCGATTCAGAAACTTTCTTCTAGAAGAATGCTTTAGAATTAGTCATTTTCTTGAAAGACTTTGTAATTATAGTCAAATACTTGTGAGATAGAATAAAACTATATAAGTAAATAAATAACATTGAAAACAAATAAACCATAAGAATATAAAAAAACCCATGACAGTAACATCAATTTTTTTTTCAAGTCATTTTTACATATTTCTTTTACCTCCCAACCACAATCTCAATTACTAACTTTGCACTGGCTACAAAGGAAGGCACAGTATTTGATGATATCATTGGTTTTGTAAATGAAGGAACTATCAGTGTAAAATGTAGTGTAGAAGATAGAGATGGATCAAAAGTGTGTGCATGAAGCATAATGGGTGGTAGCTTATATCTAATACAAGTGATAGTAGAGGTCTCAAAGATGATGATGGTGATAGAAATGAAAATGGTGATTTTGATGTTGAAGTCTGGATATGGTGAACAAGCATGCATTGTACAATAAAACACACCGATAGATTTCAACAAAATATAGAAAGTCTTTGATTGTTTAATATTATAATAAAATTATAACAGTTTAATTATCGGCATCACTATCATCCTCTAAAGGATCTTCTGATATTTCATCTAATTCTGATAGAAGTTCGAACTCATCTTTAGATAGAAATTTATCATCTTCAATTACTATTAGACCACCATTTAAGTCACATAAATTTTCTAGATCTTCATCTACATGCATAGGCTCAATATTATTTATGTCATCTTTATGGAATATTAGTGCAATATCTAAGTCTGTAATTCTTTGTTGATATGTTAGTTATTCAAAATTTGATCGAGCTTTGATTTTTCAAATCACCCACCAATCACTCTGATCATGAGATAAACTTAGATATGTACAATAATATACTTGAGCAGCATGAACTACCATAATAAATACCTAATATTGATTATATCTATATTTATGGTTAACATCCACTAGTTTATAATTTGAATGAATCTTTGTGCCCACATTTCATGTAGGATCAAACCAATCGCACTTAAATAATACTATCTTATTATTTTCGAGTCCAGGATACTCCAACTCAAAAACTTCGTTGAGTTGACCATAATAATTAATCTCATCTACATTATAACCTGAGCCTTCAATGCATACACTAATATTCATTGTTTTTTTAGAAGAACTATGCCGATCTATGTGAAATTTATAATCTTTAACAAAATACCCAGGATAGGTTGTCACATATCTAAACAGGCATTTACTTAGATTCTAAATGAAAATATTTGAATCTCCATTTGAAGTATCTAATGCATATGACATAAATTAGAAAAATGATATTAAAAAATAAAAGATACTAATAAATTAAATAATTCAAAAATTTAAAACTTAAAAATTCTCACATAATTTTTGAAACAATTTGCAAATTTAATTTCTAGCATATAATTGACATCATTGCTGGAAATTATAGGTTGCCGATATTTTAATTGCTCAACATAAATATTACACAAATATAAAAAGATAGAGAAAATGTATATCAATTTTTAATAATTCCTATTAAAGATAAAACTAAACAATGATTAAACTTGCAACCATTTTGGGTATATATAATCAATATATGGTGCATCCTACTCAGAAATAAGTAAAACATAGCTCCGGGTTACTTTGTACTCTTCATTTGTCATACATCTTTTCATTGCTCTTCCAAATACTCTTCTAGGGTGCTTGCAGATAGATAGTTTGTCCATAGAATCATCTTCTACCATCACATGACCTTCATCATTCTGAGGCACATTTCTATTCTTTGAATTGACAGTATCCTCAAAATAATAAGAACAAAATGATGATGCTTCTTCTACTAAATATGCATTGCAAATTGAACCTTCAAATTTTGCCTTGTTTCTAACATTCAATTCCAACTTACGAAGATACCTACAACCATAAATGGTAGGTTTCCGTTATATTAAATTATAATATTACTTTATGTATGAAATAATAAAACACAACAAATTTTATGTATTTTCCTTTCAAAATGATACATCCACCTATATTGCACTAGGCCTGCTATTCTTGCTTCATATGCCAATTGGATTAGCAAATGCTCTATTTAGTCAAAAAAAACAATGGGAATATCCATTCAAGCTTACAAATAATAAGTGGAATGTCATTCTCCATCCTCACCATGTCATCTATTTTGATTGTGACTGTAGTTAGCTATTTGAAAGATAAACTAAGTTCTATAAGGACCTTCCAATCACTTAGGGGAAGTAATTCATGTAAAGCAATTAGTATTAATCTCTACATAAATACATGACAGTCATGATTTTTCTTTCCAAATAACTTAAGATTCTTCATATCCATGCATCTACCCATATTTGACACATATCCATCAAGGAATTTCAAATTTTTAACCTATTTACATAATATCAGTCTTGACTTCTTATCAAGTGTGTAGCAAGCTTTAGGGAAAATACTTGTTGTCTCATTCTGTTTCAATTCAGGACACCAACAGATAATCATTCAGCTCTTATCTTGATTTTAAAGTGTTTTGTTTTTTCGTATACATTAAGGATAGTGTTTAAAACAATGTCAAAACATATATTTTTTTCAATATGCATTACATCTATGTTATGACGAATAAAATTGGACTTCCAATAGGGTAAGTCCCAAAATACACTACATTTCCTCCAGCCAAATAATTTGCCTATTGGTCCATTACTCCTAGTAGTATCCTTTTCAGTTACATTCTTCAAACCCAAACTCTAAATCTATATCATAATATCATCTCCTAAATGAACTGCTAGTGCAACTGTCATCACAATTTTATTTTTTTCGAAATGCAGTTTCATTTCTTTGAAATGGATGATCTGTAGGTAGAAACTTACGGTAGTTATCAAACCATGACTATTTACCACTAAATTTGATGGTAAATGCATTAAAATTTGTAATGCAATATAGGCATGCGAATCATCCTATAGTACTCCAGCTAGACAACATTGAATATGCGAGAAAGTAACTTATCATCCACATAAGGCTCACCCGCATAATGAAATTTTTCTTTTTTGAGATATCATATGTATTCATGCCAACATCCCACAAATGATTAAACATTGCAATAAGAGGCTGTAAGAAAACATCGAGCATGCCTTTTGAATTTTTTGTTCCTAGAACTAATATTGACAAAAACATATATTTCTCCTTCATACACAACCATGGAGGCAAGTTATAAGGCGTATCTATCACTTTCCATGTTGAATACTGTTGTCGAAATTGCCAAAATTGCTGAAATCCATCTATGTAGAGACCCAATCTCACATTTCGACACTAGCTGCAAAATCTTGATGTATATAATTAAAATGCTTCCAAGCAAGTGAATTTAATGGATGAGGCATTATCCATTCTTCAATCTCATGCTCAGAAGTCACCTCATATCATGTTCTGTAGTATTTGGTGCATATAGTCTTTGTAATCGATGAATTAATAGAAAATAATAAATCTTCTTAAATGCAACTTTCAATTTGTCACGTATCTACAGCACAAGATGCCTTCTTTAATTAAGGATGATAACAAAACTTACAGCTAATTAAATCACTATCACCATCCCAATATAACATATATCCATTGAACCAACAATCAATTTTTTTTACTGGTACACCCATTCCTATTAGTAACTTCTTAGTGTTGTAAAAGTTATTAGTAATCAAATTATTATTTGGAATAATCTCCTTCTTCAGTTTTCTCACTTGATCAAATAACTTCTTAGACATATGATTTTCGGTCTTAATGCTCATGAGTTGAGCCACGAGTGATAATTACAAATGTGTTTTACAACCAGGTCACAACTCTTTATCTACTTTAAGAATTTCATAAAAATTCAGAGATTCAGGTTTAGGTGGTTCATCCATGTAATCCATATTGAATTTAGCACCAGTAGCTTCCGTGATCATTCTATGGTATGTGTTTGATGAATCTTCACTCCAATAAAATGATTCAATACCCACTTTTTGGTCAATGTTTAGAGCCATTGTACTTTTCCCATGATAAATCCAAATAAAATAATTTGAAACAAAGCCATATTTTGCCAAATAGTATCTTATATTATTTGCATCATGAAAAGGGATATTCTTACACTTGTAATGATTACATGGATACTTAATTTTTTATCCATCCATCCATCTCGATTGACTACATGTAAATTTGATGAAAGTTTCAAGCCCACTCCAAAAATCATTATTCAAAATTCAATTCATAAACCATCTGTATATCCAATGATGATCTGAACTCATTTTTCCCTGTTTTATTTTCAAAAAAATAATGCTCAATCATTAATTTTATTTAAACATTTTATTACTTCAAAATATACTAATAATTAAATAAATTTACTTACAAATGAATATTTAAAAATTAAATATCATGAATATCGAGGCACTGCATTAGCAGAATCTACATGAATAGATAAAGCAATTTTTAGCATGATAAAGATTATTAGATATCATGGTAATACTAGATAAAGGGAGCAAAATATGATAATGCACAAGAAAAGAAAGCAAAAAAGATTGACATTTAAAGTGTGAAGGGGGAGAGGGAGAGAGAGAGAGAGAGAGAAGGTGGGGAGGGAGAGAGAGAGAGGCCGAGAAATGGAGAGATGGGGAAAGAGAGAGAGGGAGAGAAAGGGGAGAGGGGGAGAGAGAGAAAGGGGGAGAGAGGGGGAAAGAGAAATGGCAAAAGGGAGAGAAAGGGAGAGAAAGGGAGAGAGAGAGGGAGAGGGAGAGAGGGAGGGAGAGAGAGAGAGAGAGAACAAACAAGAAAGAAGAGTGAAAAACAAAATAACAAGAGAGAGAGAGAGAGTGACACATGAATAAAAAGTGGAAGAGAGTGACATAGAAAGAATTAGAGAGGGAGAGAGAGACACATAGAGAATGCAGTGTTAGAATGAGGAATTACATAAAAGAAAAAAAAAATTCGGTAAAATCCTATCAAATATTACATCTTTTGTCATACATAAGTTCATATATGAGCCTAAAACCCTAGGGTTGGGATTAATTAATAGTATAACCCTTATTTTTATTATACCATATATGAGCCTTACCAAAGACAAACTCATGCATTGTGCTTACATTTTGTTGATATTTTATTTTTTGTCATTTAATTTCAAGTTAGTGCAAAAAATTAGTATTATCCCATATATAATTATATGTTAGTATACATATAGTAAATGTAGTTATAAATAGTTACATAAATTTAAACATATAGTTATATATAGATATATGCATACAAGTAGTTATAAATAGATATACATAAATGTATACAGAGTTATAATTAATTATGTAGATTTACATATATGTATACATATATGTATACATATATGTATACATAATTAAATATAAAGTTATATTTATTTATATAAAGTTTTTTATAGTTATACTAATATTTATATATAGTTATACACATATAGTTAAACATTATGTTGTATGATTTTATACATATAATTATAAATATAGTTACATGTGGTTATACATATAGCTACACATATAGTTAAACTTATATTTATACATGTATGTATATATATTTTATCATATAATTTCATATATTTATAGATATAGTTATGTATAGTTATGGATATACTAAAATACATTTTTTACACTAACATATAAAAATGTATATTAAATATATTTTGTTAATTATATATTTAAATATAGTTATGTATACAGTTTTTATAGTTATACATATAGTAAGATAGAATTATTTATAGTTATATGTTATTATACATATAATATATATAGTTATAAGTATATAACATTAAACATTTAGTCATATATATATATATTCATACGAGTAGTTATATTTAGTTATAGAAAAATATATACAAAGTTATAAACAAATAAAAAGATTTACATATATGTATATATATAGTTAAAAATATAGTTATATTTAATTATATAATGTTTTATTTAGGTTTCCAAATATTTATATATAGTTATACACATAATTAAACATAATGTTGTATGTTGGTATACATGTATTTATAAATATAGTTACAATTGGTTATACATATATTACACATATAGTTAGACTTATATTTATATTTATTCATGTAGGTATATATATTTATTCATATACTTTTATATATTTATACATATAGTTATGTATAGGTATAGATATAGTAAAATACATTTTTATATACTAATATATACAAATGTATATTAAATATAAGTTGTAAATTATATATTTAAATATAGTTATGTATAAAGCATTTATAGTTATACATATAAAAAGATACAATTATTTATAGGTATATGTTATTATAAATATAGTATATATAGCTATACATATTTTTGTAAAGTGAAACATATAGTTATATCTAAATATATTTAAACAAATAGTTATACATAAATATATAAAGTTATAAATAAATATATATATTTACATATATGTATACATAGTTGCAAATATAGTTATATTTGATTTTATAGAGTGTCATATAGTTATACAAATATGTATATATAATTATACACATATAGTTAAACATAATGTTGTATGTTATTATACATGTAATTATAAATATAATTACAAGTGTTTAACATATAGTTACACATATAGTTATACTTATATTTATACATGTAGGTATATATATATATATATATTTTTTTTATAATTTTATATATGTATACATATAGATATCTATAGGTATATATATGGTAAAATACATTTTTATATACTAATATATATAAATGTATATTAAATATATGTTGTTAATTATAGTTTTAAATATAGTTATGTATAATATTTTATAGTTATATATTTAGTCAAAGACAATTATTTATAGTTATATGTTCTTATTCCTTTGGGATCCAAAGGCAAAAAGATACAAAACAGAAAACAAACAAGTTTGGCTTACAACAGATCAGAACAAAGTAAATGCGGTCTTATATTTCATGCATGCAATATATAAATATAAATACAATTTTAATCCCTTAGAAATAGATGATGTCATCCACATAACAGAACAAAACTCAAGCAAAATAGGCAATGATTAGATCTACATCATGATATGTTAATAAAGTTTGTCTCATCCTGCTATAATTGTTTATGACTTGCTAGCAATGTAATAAGAAAGCTAATCAAGACCCTCATAAAGGCCCTAGCCAGAAGTAGCATAGGTGCTCTGAATGTGCCAATGGCTTTGGTGAAGAGAGTGAAGTCCTAATTTGTCAGTAATTTCAGCTACTTTCATTGCATTGGGAAGATCTTGCTTATTGGCAAACAGCAACAAAACTGCATCTCGAAGCTTTTCCTCATTTAGCATCCTATGCAACTCATCTCTGGCTTCAACAACATGATCTCTGTCATTGCTTTCCACCATAAATATGAGACATTAGGAATTTTGGAAGTAATCTCTCTAGAAAGGGTGAATCTTGTCTTGACCCCCAAGATCCTACACAGTGAAATTAATAATTTTGTATTCAATAGTCTCTATAATGAAGACAGAAGTAGAAATTGCGGTGATAATTTAACCAAGCTTCAACTAATACAGAATTGTCGTTTTACCGCCAATATCAAGGCCTAGCATCAAAATCCTCATCTCCTTGTTGACAATCAGCATGCTAAACAACTTTGTGAACATAAACCTCATTTCTTCCACTAAATCTTAATCCCTCTGTTGTATGGCAGTAAAGTGATCTGACGAGATAAAGAAACGTAATCATTAGACCTCAAGAGATGGTCACCAGAGAGGGAGGTCAACCTTTATATATTCTTATACCTATAATATATAAAATTAAAAATAGAGTTATATATAGTTAAACATATAATTATATATTGATATATTCATACAAGTAGTTATGAGTAGTTATACATAAATATATACAAAGTTATAAATAAATATATTGATTTAATTATATGAATACATATATGTATACATAGATACAAATATAGTTATATATAATTATATAGAGTTTTAGATAGTTATACAAATATTTATATATAGTTATACACATATTATTATAAATATATATGTAGTTAAAGATATAGTTATATATAACATTTTTAAATTTATATATTTAGTAAAATATAATTATATATAGGTATATATTATTATACATTTGAAATATTTTGTTAAAAATATAATTATATAGAATTACTCATATAGTTATAAAATATTATATAATTTAAAAATAGTTATATATAGATATTAATATAGTTATAAAAATAGTTTACATAGTTATAAATATAGTTAAATATAAATTATGAAGAGTTTTATATAGTTATACAAATATTTATAAATAGTTATCATATACTATGATAACAACACACACTTAAATGCCCAATTAAATTACACCACTATAGAGAAAGAACTTGTATCAGCAATCTTTTCTTTAGGAAAATTAATATCATATTTAGTGGGAACCAAAGTCATAGTATATACTTAATTTTCTATAATCAAATATCTCATAGAAAAGAAAGATGTCAGGCCTAGATTAATTTGATGGATTTTACTATTACAATAATTTGAACTAGAGATATTAGATAAGAAATGTATAATCAAAATTGAAAGTAGCATATCAAGACTAGAAAAAGAAGATAGAAGGGTTATTGAAGAAGATATTAGATAGATTTTTTTATTTGAACAAATTATAGTATTGAATGAAAATGTAACTCCATGATATGTAGTATTGAATAAACATTATCATTGCAAGTAGTTCTCTGATCAAATTTTGAGGCAAAGTATTATAGTTGGGAGATTATTTATAGTTGAGGCAAAGTATTGAATGAAAATGTCACTTTTTGCTCTTGCTCTCACGAATTTGTGGAACATGTTAATATTTATGTACTCAAATATTTTTCTTCTCAAAATTAATGTTAATATTTACATATATATGCATAAATATATATGTTCATATACACTGTCCTACACACACACACATTTATACATCCATATACATTACTATACATTATATATCAGCAATACACATTTTTGTACTTTTGTATATATTCACACATGTATCTACATTTTCAAAGTAGTGTGTATATACTTGTATGCAATCATATACTATTGTACAGCCACACAGACACACACATACACATATATACACAATGCATTTTTAAAGTTACACATGAAACTATTATATATATATGTGTGTGTGTGTGTGTGTGTGTGTGTAAATGTATTTAAAATTTTTTTAATTTGAAAATTTAATTAAAATAAAATATTATATATTGTACAAAAATTATTAAATATTGTAAATTCTTTATATTTAAAATAAATATTTGTGTGTGTGTGTGTGTGTGTGTGCGCGTGTGTGTGTGTGTGTGTGCATGTGAAGCAAATTAATGCATAAAATGAAATTATGAATTAAATATATGAGCTTCTATTTTATTCAAATAGTTACTTTTTTAATATTTATATTAAAATAACTATCATCATACTCATATAAATAAATGAAGTTGGCATATTTGTAAATTATTTTGTTTTTACAATTATGTTAAGAATGAAAATATAGATAATGATAGTTATCCATTTATATATTTTTTGTTTCCATCTTTGCAACCATATGGCTAAGTGTCGGGTTAGCTCGATACTTCTAAGCATGCTACTAATGTTGCATATGCACCAGAGTACAATGCAAGTCGTGGGCGTATAAATCGACGAACACATGTTCGTCGTGTTATAAAAAATCTTCAAAAATTTTATAAATGAAATTATTGAAGCCCTGTCAGTGTCATCAATAATAAGTTCATCACTCTTACTATTGACGTAGTCAGATATTACGTGTTCATATCCAACACATGATTCCAACATCAGGTATGTGTAATTCTAACGATGTCTCACATCCGATTTTAATTTCTTCTTCTTAAGATTCGCAGACAAACAAAGACTACCAAACTCTTATTGTCTGCGAGGAGTGCAAATATATTTTAGTGCATTACGTATATTACCTAATGCGGGAGAACACATCGTCATGCCCGCTTGAACAATCAGGTTAATCACGTGACACATGCATCTGACATGAAAAATCTCTCCTAATGGTGCATCTCTAATATTCCTAACAAACATGTTAATCGCTACACCATTATTTGATGCATTATCAAATGTGACACTAAAAATTTTATTTTGAATTTTATATTCCCTAAAAATTTTCACCATACACTCAAAAATACCCGGGCCATCATGAGGATGAAAAATCTCAGAGAATCCTAAAATTTTTTATTCATAGTCCCGTTAGAATCTACATAGTGGCTGGTGAGGCATGCATAAGATGATTCATTGTGACTTGTCCAGATATCGGACGTCACAGACACCACTCCACTATATGCCATAAATTCATTATTTATTTTTTATTTTTCTAACTTATATATTTTTAGTATGTTATTTCTAGATGTGGACCTCTGAATCATATGATAAGCAAACTGAAAATATGTCTGCATGATGCGCACTACCCTTGGATATTCCGAAAATCTGATCGTAAGACCCATCAATGTGATAAGTCTGACCATGTCGTCCCTACCCAACTCGCTGCAGTATATGAAGGGAGCAAACTTTGAGACTGTACTTGATCTATTCTCAAAATATGCAGTGCCAAGTTGAGTTTGCCTAGGATCTAATGGACCATGTTTTTTGGTGCATAATTCGGCATGCCTCTTAAGGTGCCCAGTCTCAAACGAACTCTTACATGTTAAAAATCTCATACAATATTTGCACTATATCATTTCTTCTTCCTCACCCCTAATATTTTATTATTTTATTATATTAAAATGAGTCCAAACTACAGAAGTCCTCCTATTTTTTGTTTTTTAGAAGTTTGGGTTGAGACGAATGGAAAAACCAAAGTTTCTGCAGCCTCAGACCTCTGTGTAATATTTTCATTTTCTAAATTTAAATATGTTTCATTATTATTTGTTATTTTTAGGATTTTAGTTAATCAAAATAGTTATTTAGAGACTAGATGACTGATTTAAAAATTTTCTATTTCTGGTCTAGATAGAGGAACTAGAGAGAGAGAGAGAGAGAGAAAGTAAAAAAAACTTAAAATAAATTAACTGGTAAAAGCAGTGAGGTCGGTCACGTGCATATTACACCAAAGTAAAGCTCAAAATTCAAAACTCAAGTTGAGATTCCCGAAAATCCAAGCCGAATGCTGAAATCCCAAGTCCCGAGAGAGAGGAGCAAGATTTTTGAGAGAGAAAATAAAAGATTTGATAGAAAAAATATTTATGAAAAACATAAATATTATAGAGAGGAGGGGTGGAATTTATAGATTAAAGAAAATATTTTTTTAAAGTCTTTTTTTTGAATTTTTTTTAAATTTTTAAGGGGGCAGAATCATGAGGGTAGTTGGGTTCTGCCCCCTAGCCGTTGGAGACGAGATCCAATGGCTGAAATTTAAATTTTTTTTAATTTTTTTTGCTCGTTGAAAGGGCGGGGGTGGAATTGGGTCGGCTCGAAGGACCACGGGTCCGGTCTAATCAGACCCGACCCGCGGCCTTTTTGTAGGAGGGGCGAACTAAGGGGGACATGGGATGAACCCGTGCCGGTGTGCCGTGGCACGGGCACCGAACCGTGTCAGGTCTGGCATGCCACTGCACGGCTCGTGCCTTACCCGAGCACGGAATTTTCCCCTGCTAGGCCGGCCCAGGCATGGTCGAACCATACCGTGCCTCGTGCCTTGCCCGACCGGCCCAGCCCTGTTGACACCTCTATGTCTATCTAACTATCTATCTAACTATCTTACTATCTATCGGTCTATCTATCTATCTATGTATCTATATATCTATCTATCTGTATGTTTGTCTGTCTATCTATCTATCTATCTGTCTATCTGTCTGTCTATCAGTCTGTCTATCTATCTATATATCTATCAGACTATCTGTCTGTCTATCTATCTATCTGTCCATCTGTCTGTCTATCTATATGTCTGTTTGTCTATTTATCTATCTATCTTTCAATTAATGTATCTATCTATCAATTTGTTTATTTTTCTATCTATCTATCAATTTGTTTATTTTTCTATCTATCTATCTATCTTTTTGTCAATATGTTTGTTTTACGATCTATCTGCCTGCCTGCCTGAATGTATGCTGGTCTTACTACATGCCTATCTGTCTATCTTTCTGTCTATGTATCTATCTATTATATATCGAACTATCTTTCTATCGATACGTCTGTCTATGTATCAATTTGTCTATCTATTTATCTATCTATATATCAATTTATATATCTATCTAATTATCTATCTATCTTCTTGTTAATCAATCAATCTATCTATCTATCAATCTATCTATCTTTATAAATATATACCTGTGTATATTTTTATCTATATTTTTGTCTATCTATCTATTCATCTTTCTATTTGTCTGCCTATCTATCTATCTATTTGTTTGTCTATCTCTCTTTTTATTTATATATTTATTTATCTATTTGACGATATATCTATCCATCTATCTATCAATATATATATATATATATATCTATCTGTCTATCTTTTTGTGTTTCTATCAGTCTAATTTACTATCTATTAATCTATCTATCTATCTTTCTATCTATCTGACTAACTATTTGTCTATCTTTTTTGATCTATCTATCCTCTTATCTTTATAGTTAAGTATCTATCTATCTATCAGCCTTTGTAATAGACAATCTATCTAATTGATTATGAATCAAAAAATTAATCTATCTATCTATCTATTTATCTATCTTTTAAATTCTCTAATAATATGTAAATCTATTTTTCCATATATTGGTCTATCTATCTATCTTTATATTAGTCTATAAATATATCTATCTTTCTATTAAACTTTCTATCAATTTATTTATATATAAGTCTATCAATCTTTCTCTCTATCTATTTATTATTCTGTATATAAATATGCCTTTTAATCTTTCTTTCAATTAGTCTATAAATATGTCTATCAATATATTTATCAATTTGTCTATCACTCATTCTTTATATCAGTCAATCAATCAATCATTCTATCTATCAATCTATCTTTCTTTCTTTCTATATGTTTGTCTATCTATATATCTATCTATATTTCAGTCTATCTTTCTTTTTATCTTTCTATCTATTTGTCTATCTATTTTTCTAATAATCTATCGATCTATATTTAAATCTATCTATATATCTATATATCTATCAATCTGACTAACTATATATTTATCAATTTATCTATATAACTATTTAATAATGTATCTATCTATATTCCTGCATGTCTAACTATCTCCTTGTCTGATTGACTGACTGACTTTCAATCTATCTATCTATATTTTTTCATTTCTATCTATTTATCTTTCTATATAATCTGTCTATTTATCTATCTATCTATATAGTTATCTACAAATCTATCTATCTATATGACTATCTATAAGTATATCTATCATTCTATCTGTTTATCTATCTATCAGTCTATCTATATGTTTATCTATCATCTATCTATCTATCTATCTATCTATCTTTATATCTATCTGTCTGTATATCTATTTGTACATCATTCTATCAATCAATCTATCTATCTATATGTCTATTTATCTATCTATCTATCTTAATTTCTATCAATCTATTTATCTATATATGTGCCCATTTTTTATCAATCTATCTTTCTATCTTTTTTATCATTTTGTATATCTAATAATCAAATTATTTGTCTATCTAATAGGCGATCTATAAGTCTATATATCCATCTGTCTATCTCTCTATCTATTTAATAATATGTGAATCTATATGTCTATCTATCTTTTTATCTACATATCTATTTATATATCTGCCTATTAATCTATCTAGGAATATGTCAATCAATTTTTTTATCTATATGTCTATCTATCTATATGTATGTCTGACTGTCTATCTGCATGCTTACTTGAATGTATGGCTATCTTACTCCATACCTATTTATAAATCTTTCTGTATTTCTATTTGTCTATCGGTCTATCTATCTATGTTTCTTTCTATATATTTGTCTGTTTATCTATCTTTCTATTTATCTGTCTGTTTATCTATCTTTCTATCTATCTTTCTGTCTATCTATCTATCTATATATATGTCTATCTATATATTTATATATCTATTTGTCTATCTATCTGTCTATCTGTCTATCTATCTGTCTGTCTATCTATTTGTCTATCTATATTCTTATCTATCTATCTATCTGTATATCTATATGTCTATCTTTTTGACTATCAATCTATCTATCAATCTACTTATCTTTATATTTATCTATCTATCTTTCTATCTATTTGTCTATTTGCCTATCTAATTGTCTATCTATAGTCTATATATCAGTCTATCTCTATAATTATCTATTTATCTATCTATCTATCATTTTATAAAACTATTTATATTTATATCCTTCTATATTTCTATCTATCTATCTATCTATCGATCTATCTGTTTATCTACATCTCTAACATTCTATTTGTCTAATAGTCTATTGATCGATCTTTCTATCTATATGTATATGTATCTTTATATCTATAATTCTATCATTCTTCTATCTATCATCTATTAATCTTTTTATATAATATATTAGTCTATCAATGTGTCTATTAATATATCAATTTGTATATCGATCAAATTTTTAATCTATCAATCAATATGTCTATCAATCTATTTATCTATTTATCTATCAGTTTATATCTCTATATGTCTATCTATCTATCTATTTGTCTATCTATCTATCTATCTTTATATCTATATGTCTATAATCTATCTGTCTATATATATATATATATATGTGCCTATCAATTTGTCTGGGATTCACTCTATCATTATGTATATCTATTTCTTTATCTGTGTATATGTATGTTTGTCTGTCTATCTACCTACCTACCTGAATGTATGATTGCCTTACTACAAACCTTTTTGTCAATCATTCTATCTATCTATATGTATATTTGTCTATCTATATGTTAGTTTTCTAAATATCTTTCTATCTCTCTATCATTCAATCTATATGTCTATCTATCTATCTATCTACCTACAAATCTATCTATCTATTTGTCTGTCTATTTGTCTATCTATCTCTCTATACACTTTACTATCTTTCAGTCTATCTATCTTTCTATCTATCTATATGTCTATCTTTCTATCTATCAATCTATCTTTATTTCTATCTAACATTATATATATTTGTCCAACTGTCTATCTATATATCTATCTATTTATCTATCTATCAATCTATCCATATATCTGTCTATTTGTTTATCAATCTATCTTTATTTCTATTTATCTATCTATATATCTATCTAATTGTCGATCTATAGTCAATTTATCAATATAACTATGTGTCTATCTATCGATCTATGTATCTTTTTGTCTAACAATCTTTCTATCTATCTTTCTATATTTTTGTCTATCTATCTATCAATCTATATGTCTATCTCACTATCAAGCTATCTATTTGTCTAATAATCTATCGATCTTTATATCTATCTATATGTCTATCTATATATCTATCTATAATTCTATAAATCTTTCTATCTATCTATCTATAAATCATTTTAACAAATTGGTTATATATTAGTGTATAAATCTATCTATCTATCTGTTTATCAATCAATCTATCAATTTTTCTAGCAATATATGGTTCAATTTATTTATCAATATGTATATCAATCTATTTATCAGTCTGTTTATTAGTTTGTCTCTATATCTGTCTATCTATCTATCTATCTCTCTATCATTCTATCAATCAATATATCTATCTATCATTTTATCTTTCTATCTATCTATCTATCCATCTTTATTTCTTTCTAACTATATATATTTCACTCTAGCTATCTATATGTTATTCAAAATATTTATATGTCTTTCTATCTATTTGTCTATCAATCTATCTATCTATATATTAGTCATCTATCAATCTATGTTTTTGTCTAGCTATTTGTCTATCTAATGGTATTTCTATATATCTACCTATCTATCTTTCTATATGTTTGTCTTTTTATCTATATATATATATGTGGGTGTGTGTGTCTTTCAAGATGTTTATATAGCTGTCTATAGACCTATCAATCTATCTATTTTTATATCTATCTATCTATTAATTTGTCTATCTATCTATTTTTCTATCTATCTATCTATTTATCTAATTATCTTTAGAAGTATCTATATAATTATCTATCTATCTTTCTTTCTTTCTTTTAGTATATCAAACAGATTATATATATATCTATCTATCTGTCTATCAATTTGTCTATCTAATAGTCTTTTAATCTGTCTATCAATATGGCTAGCAATTTGTCTTTTAATCTAACTATCAATCAATTTATCGACCAGTCTATCAATCTGTCTATCAATCTATCTATTAATATCTCTATCTATCTATCTATTTATCTGTCTATATATCTATCTATCTATATATATCTATTAATTTGATTATCTTTGTGTTAATCTATCTATCTATGTATTTATATATATATATATATATCTGTCTATCTATATGTCAATCTATGTATGTATTTATCTATCTATCAATCTATCTTTCTTTCTATCGATCTATATATCAATAATTATATTAATCTGTATATGAAATTATCTATCAAACAGTATATAAATCTTTCTATCTATCAATCTATTTATCAATCTTCAATAATCTATCTATCAATGTGTCAATCTATCTATTTGTAAATCTATATTTAAATCTATTTATCATTCTATATATCATTCTATCTAACAATCTATATATATATATCTATCAATCTAACTCTCTATATATCTTTCTATCTTTTTATATGTATATCTATCTATCTTTCTATCTATCTATTTGTCTATCTATTTATCTATCTATCTATCTATCAATTTGTCAATCAATCTATTTTTAAATCTATATTTAAATCTATTTATCATTCTATCTATCATTCTATCTAATAATCTATATATATATATATCTATCAATCTAACTCTCTATCTATCTTTCTATCTTTTTATATGTATATCTTTCTATCTATCTATCTATTTGTCTATCTATTTATCTATCTATCTATTTATTTTTTAATTATCTTTAATTTTTTTAATCAATCTATCTATCTGTTTATCAATCAATCTATACATTTGTCTATCAAATTATCAATCAATCTATTTATCTATTTAACTATTTGTCTATGTTTATGACTATTTAATTATTTATATGTCTATTTGTCTAACTAACTTTTTGTCTATCTATCTATTTGATTGTTTATCTGCACGCCTATCTGACTGTCTCTCTATTTTACTGGCTGACTATCTGCTTGTCTATCTATCTGTTTATCTATTTGTCTACTTATCTTTTGATTTATTTGTCGATCTTTCTATATATCTATCTGTCTATCTAATTTCTATCTATGTATATATCTATCTATCTATCTAAATGTATATCTATCTAAATATCTATATGTCTATCTATCTATCTATCAATTTTTCTATGTATTTGTATATCTATTTGTATATCTATCTATCTATCTATATATCTATCATTCTATTTTATTTCTATCTATCATCAATAAATCTATTTATTAATCTATCTATAATTTAATCTATCAATCAATAAATCTTTATATATAACTAGTTTTCTATTTATCTGTCTATCTATATTTTTATCTATTTGCCTGCCTATCTATCTATCTGTATGTCTATTTTTCTATTTATCTATCTATCTATTTCTATCTTTTATCTATATATCTGCTTATCTATTTTTCTATCTATCTATCTATCTATTTATCTATCTATCTATCTAATAATTTGTTGATCAGTTTATCAATCAATCAATCTATTTGCCTATTAATTTTTTATCATTTTATCTATCTATCTATCTAAGTATCTGTCTATTAATCCTTATGTCTATTGAAGAAACTTACAGGATTTCTCTAGATATTTAATATTTAATATTTAATATTTTGATAGATACTTAGATTAATATATATATAGAAATAAGCATATATATGTTTATTGTGTATTTGATAAAGATAGATATATCTATCTATCTTTATCAATGCTATACATACACACACACACACACATATGTATATATATACACACACACACAAATAAATAGACTGATATCGACATATAGATAGACAAATGGTAGATATATATACTTATACATAGATAGATAAAAAGATAGATAGATTATTACACAGATAGATTGACAAATTGATAGAAAGATATATAGTCAGATAGATAGATAGATAGATAGACATACAGACAGATAGATAGATAAACAAATAAATAGATAGATAGATATACAAATAGATAAATAGATAAATAGATAGATAGAAAAACAAATAGATAGATATAAAGATAGATGGACAATAATAAAAACATTTAAATAGACAAATAAATAAAGATATATATAAAATGATAGATAGACAGATATATACAAAGATAGAAAGATAGATAGTTAGACAAATATATAGATATATTGATAAATAGATAGATAGATAAATAAAATGATAGATAGATAGACAGATAGATAGATAGACAGATAGATAGATATTTAGTTAAATAGATAGATATAGATATATATATATATATATATATATATATATATATATATATAGACAAATAAATTTATAAAAAGAAAGATAGATAAATAGATAAATTGACAGACACATAGAAAGATAGACAGTCAGCTAGATAGTCTGATAGACATACTAATATAATGAAAGATAGATAGACAAATATATAGACAGAAGACATATAGATAGATATATAGATAGATAGATCGATATATTGATAGATAAAGAAATAGATAGATAGATAAATAGACATATAGTAAGACAAATAGATAGTATGTTGACAGATAGATCAATAGATACATATTTAGACTAATAGATAAACAAATAGTTAGACAGATAAATAGTTAATAAGATAGAAAGATAGATAGATAGAAAGATAGACAAATAGATAAATAAATAGATAGATAAATGGATAGAAAGATAATTAGACATATTGAGAGATAGATAAATAGATAGAGCGATACACTTATAGATAGATAGATAGAAAAAAATAGATAGACAAATTGTTAGACAAATAGATAGATAGATATATAAAAAGATAAATAGATAGACAGATAGATATATAGATATATGATAGATAGATAGAAATATAGATAGATATACAAATAGTTAGATAGATAGATTAACAAATAAATAGATTGATAGATAGATAGACAAATATAAATGTAGATAGATAGATACAGAGATAGATAGAAAGTTAGATAAAAAAATAGATAGACAGATAGATAGAAATATTGATAGATTGATATATAGTCAGATAGATATATTGACACATATATATATATAGATAGAAAGATAGATAGATTTGTAGATATATAGACAAATAAATAGACATATAGATAAACAAATATATAGAGCTATAAAATGGGGTGGGCTTGGCTAGGGCCCAGCATGACACGCTATAGTGGTGTTCCTCGGTTGATAGATTGATATATAGTCAGATAGATAGATATATTGACATATATATATATATATATATATATATATATATATATAGAAAGATAGATAGAATTGTAGATATATAGACATATAAATAGACATATAGATAAACAAATATATAGAGCTTTAAAATGGGTTGGGCTTGGCCAGGGCCCAGCATGACATGCTATAGTGGTGTGCCTCGGCCCGTCACGACATGCTATGGTGACGTGTCGGTACAATAGGGCACACTATAGTCACATGCCCCAGCCTATCATGCCGAGCTTGGCATATCGACATGGAATGCATTACAATGTACCGAACATAATTAATAAGATCCTATGCTCGACAGGCAAAGCTCACTAATCCTCAAAAGGGTGAAGATGCCCCGTAGTGTGGTGGCGTGCCATCAAAACCCTAATTTTAAAAAAAATTTAAGGTTTTGTCCGACCTGAACCAGCCCGAATCCAGTGGTTTTTGTGTAGTGATCCCATGCTATGTAGACATAGTACAGTAACCATGCATGACTGGGCACGACATGATTACTATACCAAGTCGTATCTTGCCCACCATAGTAAATGTGCCAAGTCAGATTGTTAATAGATAGACAAATAGATAAAAAGATAGATAGTTAGAAATATAGATAAATAGATAGATAGATAAATAGATAGATAGTTAAATAGATAGATAGTTAAATAGATAGATAGATAAATAGATAGACAGATATATGGATAGATAGATAAATAGATAGATAGTTCGATAGATAGATAGATAGACAGTTAAATAGATAGAAAATAGTTAGCTAGAGAGATAGATAGAAAAATAGACAGAAAATAGATAGACAAAAATATAGATAGATAGATATACAGATAGATAGATAGATAGACAGATAGATAGACAGATAGATAGATAGATAGATAGACAGATAGACAGATAGATAGACAGTTAAATAGAGCAATAGATAGATAGGTAGATAAACATATAGATAGGCAGATAGAAAGATAGAAAGAAAGATAAATAGACAAATAGATAGTCTGATACTTTGATAGTTAGATAGATATACTGATATATAAACAAATAGTTACACTACAAGAAAAGATCTATTTAGCTAGGAAAATTTTGCTAAGGATTAATCCTAGCTAAATAGTGAGAAATTAGCTAGGGAATAGCAAGATATTTTTGATGTTACATTGAAATAAAAATTTTTGATGGAATAATGACGGATTAGTTATAGAAATGGTCGATTGAAATTTTTCGACGCTATTTTTTTCGTAAAATTTCCACGCAATAAAAAGCGAGAAATTTTGCGGTAGATTTAACAGTAGATTTTTCCTAGCTAATTCTATCTAGACATAATCCATCATAAATTTTTTCGTAGATTCCACGATTTGAAAAGCAGAAAATTTAGCGACAGATTTAGCAATGGATTCTCCCTAACTAATTAGATCAAGACAAAATCCATCACTAAAGAATAATCTGAATATATTTTTTCAAGATTTTATATATAATTGGAAGTAATTATTCCTTAAATATTTATTTTCTCAAAATACATGCATTTAGCAATGGATTTTTCCTTAGATATTTGTCCTAGTGATAATTTTCATTGCTAATTTTTAATAATTTAATTTTTTTAGCATTATTTATTTTAATATTTTATGTAATTTTTTATATTAAAAGTATGCTATGGTCTATAGATGAGAGATCATTGAAAGACACAATCTCCTTATATAATTATAAAAATGTGATATATAAATAAAAAGTTTCATAAATATATAAAAAAAGATGAATATAAATTTATATTAAATAAGACTAAAACAACTATTATTTTGGTTATAAATTAATTAAAAAATAATACAAAATATTTTTCTGAAATTTTTAATTATGATATTTAAATATTTGTAGTAAAAAACATTATATTATTTATTATATAATTATAATAATTTTGAAAGTATCATAATTAATAAATTATTACTAATAAAAAGTTATAATAAATAATTATTTGATTAAATAAAAAAATTTATAAAAATTTATGAATTAACAAATAAACAAGTAAATATTAATATTATTCCAATAATCATAAAATATTTTTATGAGTATAGGAATCTTTAAAAAAATAATGATGAAAAGATTTGAAAATTTTGATTTATAAAAAAATTTCAAATTTTTAATAAAATTTAAAAGAAAATAAATTGATATTTAAAGATTATTACATAGATGTTTTAATTAAATCAAAAAAAATTTGATGATTTAAAATATAAATATCTTAGTGTGGTTATTAAATTAACACTTCAAAGATTCAAATTTATAATGACTAAAAGATTCAAATTTTGTCTTTATAATTATTTAATATTATATTAATAAAAAATAATTTGAATTCTTAAAAATTTATAACCTATATATATATATATATATATTAAATACTTTATTATTATATAATATTATTTTATTTACTTAAAAATAATATCATTTATTTTTAAATAAAATTCTATTTCTTTTTTTTTATTTAAATTATTTAATTTTTATAATTTTAGTTTACTTTTATATTTATTTAAATTTTATTTAAATTTTGTCTATTTATTTTCTATATATTTACATCTAATTTTTTATTTATAGTTTTAGTGAAAAAAAATGCTAAGACATTAAGCACTTAAACTTTGTTCAATCCTTCAAGTTTCAATGACGACGAGT
The DNA here is from genome assembly GCA_029783825.1 of Sapria himalayana. Lineage (NCBI taxonomy): Eukaryota > Viridiplantae > Streptophyta > Magnoliopsida > Malpighiales > Rafflesiaceae > Sapria > Sapria himalayana. The sequence continues at coordinate 36,031 of JAREIK010004717.1, read as the reverse complement.
GGAGAAACGAAACGGACTACTAGAGCAACCTAAAAAATCTACCTCTTCTCTTTTTTTTGATGGCTAAATATTAGATTTGGATATTCTCACACTACCAATCTTGTGGGAGTGACAGATGGGGCACAAGGTAAGACTTAAAGAACAAGACCGACACAAACACAATTGTTTACAAGGTAGAATCAACATATAACAAGTTTCTTTATTGCATTTTCTGCATTATTCTTGATTCTGATCATGAGTGCCATGGCAAGATGGTTGAGATTCAGTACCCACATTGTTCCGTAATGTTGCTACTGTAAAATGTTAATGAATGGACATATTATACTTTATGCACTGTCTGTAGATACATTGATGAATAAGATGTAATAAAATTTTGTAATTTTTTTATTTCAATTATGTAAAATATTGAATTAGAATAAGATTTTAATGAATTTTTTATTTTGTTTATTATAAATTATTTATAGTTTCAATTTTTATTCAATTTTATATAAAAATATTAAATTATTTAATTAAAAAACTTTAAAATAAAATAAATTATGAAATTATTTTGGAAATTAAAATAGATAGGGAAAATTATCTTTCTAAATTAGCAAAGGAAATATCCTTTTCTAATTTAGTTAGGGAACTCTTAAAGTTAGCGACGAATTTTTCGTCTCTATATTTATTTAGCTAGTGGCTATTTCCGTCGCTAAAAATTATCAACCAACACTTTAGATTGGGAATCTTCCGTGTTATTTTCATTTAGCGATGGAAAATCTCATTTAACTAGCTAATTTAGTAAGGGAATTTGTCTTTTTTAGCAAGGAATTTTTCCGTTGCTAACTTTTTAGCTAGGGACACTTTCTGTCGCAAATTTTAGCAAGAAACACTTTAGATATGGAACCTATCCATCGGTAATCCATTGCTATATCCTGTTTAGCAACAAAAAATGCCCATTTAGCTAGGGAATTATCCCTAGCTAAATGTAATTTTTCTTGTAGTGTTCCATTTTGTTTGCCACTTTCTGACTTTCCTATAATCAACCATGGACTGATGCGTAAAGCTGGGCAACATAGAAGAATATGTTGATGAGGAGTTCACCGGAAATCTTGGAGAATACTTGATTTGGTAATTTAAAATAAGCTCATGATAATCTCGTTGTGTGAAATTTTTAGCAAATGGTAGTTGGTGTTGCATGCGCTAGTCTATTTGTTTATTAGTGGCATAGTGTTGTTTTCTTTATTAGTTTGCAAAAGTGTTGTGTTCTTTATTAGTTTGCAAATATAGTATGTTATGCTCCATGTGCAAGTGTAATAATGTTCTCTATCTCTGTGGAGTACCAATGGACTAAGAACTAGAAGATGCTGACCATGCTTGAGAGACCTATATGTGTGTATTTTAAGCCCTAGATTAATTCCTTCTGTTGTCTTTGATCGTATGTGTATTTCCATGAAAGGACATGTGTATGTGTCATCCATGGCTCTGTGATTATATATATGTACATATAATACTATAGTATATACGTACGTATATACGGCCATATATACGTACGTATATACTCGGTATATACGTACGTATATACTCGGTATATATGTACGTATATACTCGGTATATACGTATGTATATACTATAGTATATAAGTACATATATACTACAGTATATAAGTACATATATACTACAGTATATAAGTACGTATATACTGAGTATATACGAACATATATACCAAGTATACACATTAGTGGGTGCATATATTTATGGGTAGACATGTATATATTGTCATACATACACACCCATTTACACACACACACACACACACACATGTTTGAATATATAAGTGTAATATTACTTGATTTTTATAGGCAGCAAGTGCCATGTAAAATATCGGGTCCTATTTTGTGAGAAGCAGCTCGATGCCTTGTCAAAAACTCACTCAATCCTAAAATGAGTGGTTTGCAAAGAAGTTCATCAATCAAGCATCATCGCCCACCCCACTTTAATTATCAATGGTAGTAGTAGCAGTAGTAGCAAATGTGGTATATACATACATACATACTCAGTATATACGTACATATATATTCAGTATATGTAGATATAATACTATAGTTTATATGTAAATATAATGTAGTAATATATGTAACTAGTGAAATGCTAGTATATGTTTATATACACTATAGTATATATGTATATATATATTGTAGTATTATATATTTATCAAAACATAACTTTATTTAATTTTTTATTTTGATTTTATTGACAGGTTTAAATTTCATACTGTTATGGTACTACATTGTCCCCCATATGAAGCTTGTATTAGTGAATGGATTTTTTACAAGACATGATGCACCATGACACGCACAGCTTTGTCACAGTAGAAAGATGGTGATTGGAGGAGATGAGAAAGAGAGCAACGTCAATGCACGGATAGATTATACTTTATGCACTGTCAGTAGATACATTGATGAATAAGATGTAATAAAATTTTGTTATGTTTTTATTTTAATTATGTAAAATATTGTATCAGAATAATTTATTAAATGATTATATTTTGTGTTAATTATAAATTATTATTCATAGTTTCTATTTTTATTCAATTTAATATAAATAATTAAATTATTTATTTAAATTTTTGGAAAAAAAATAAAATTTTGAAAATAGTTTTGGAATGAAAATAGGTATGGAATCTTCCCTTGCTGATTTAGCAATGGAAATCATTATTTTAGCTAAGAAATTTTTTGTAACTAAAATTTTTTAGCGAAGGAATATTTCCTTCGTTAATTTTTAAAGACAAATTCTTTAAAAATTAAATAGATATATCAATTTATTTAAATTATTAATATATCTATCAATATATCTATTTATCTATCTATATTATTAATTGTTTCTGTGTCGATCTATCTACATGTCTATCTATCTATATATCTTTAATTTTTTCTTTCTCTCTCTTTATCTTTTTACATATCTATCGATCTACATATATATATATATGTGTGTGTGTGTGTGTGTGTGTGTGTGTGTATTTATTTATTTATTTCTATCTTTTATGTAACAATGTATATTTTAGACTATCTATCAAAATTTTTATCTATCTCTCTAACTATCTATCTATCTATTTGTCTGACTGTCTAACTGTCTATCTATGTATATATCTATCTGTATATCTTTCTATCAGTCGATCTATCTATCTGTCTATCTATCTATTTATCTATTTATCTACTTGCGTATCTATCAATCAATCTCTTTATGTGACTATCTATTTTTTTATCTATCTATCTAACTATTTATTTATCTAGCTATTTATATATCTATCTATCTATCTTTTATTCTATCTAAATATCTATCAATTTACCTACCTATATATATGGCTATTTATCTATCTATCAAAATATTTGTCTGTCTATTTGTCTGTATGTCTATCTCTCTATCTACTTATCTATTTATATATCTATCTATCTATATGTCTATATGCATATTTGTATATCTGGCTATCTATTTTTCTATCTATGTATTTATCTATCTATGTGTTTATCTCTCTATTTATCTATCTATGTGTTTATCTATCTATCTATCTATCAATCTTTCTCTCTATCATTATGTCAATCTATCAATCTCTCAATCTCTCTTACTATCGATCTATATATCTATCTATCTTTCTGACTGCCTATTAGTCTACATGTCTATTTGTGTGTGTGTGTGTGTGTGTGTATGTGTGTGTGTATCTATCTGTCTATTTGTCTATATGTGTATCAATCTATCTGTCTGTATGTCTATATGACTATCTATCTATATATCTATCTATCTATATGTTTATTTTTCTATCTATATATCATTCTACTTGTCTATTTATCTATTTATCTTCTATCTACTTGACTATATAAAGATTGACTAATTGACTAATATATAATATAATAGATATATAGATATATTGATATATAGAGAGATATATAGAAAGATAGATAGATAGATAGATACACAAATAGATATATAATTAGGTAGGTAGATAGTTGCATAGATAGATAAACAAATAGATAGATAAGCAGATAAACAGAAAGAAAGATAGCTAGATTAGCAAATAGTCTTGAAAAATATAGATATATAGATAGATAAATTGATAGGTAGATATATAAATAAACAAATAGATAGAAAGACAGGTGAACAAATAGACTTATATTCAGAAAGATATATAGACAAATATATAGTTAAATAGATTGCTATATAGAGAGATAAATAAGATCGACTAATAGAAAGATTGACAGATTGATAGTTATTTAGATAGACATATAGATAGATTGAGAGATTTATAGATTGATAAATAATAGAAAGATAGAGATAGATAGATAGATAGATAGATAGACAAATAGATAGATACATAGATAGAGGTATAGTTAGTTAGTCAGATAGATAAATAGACACAGAGAGAGACAAATTGAAAAATTGATTGATACAAATATAGATTGATACATATATAGATAGATAGATAGATAATGGATAGATAGATAAACATACACATAGAGAGATGTACAGATAGAAAGATAAAGATATATAAAGATAGACTAATAGAGAAATTCTCAGATTGGTAGATAGACAAATACACTGATAGACATATATATAGATTGATTTTTAAATATATTGATAGGTAAATAGATCTACAAATAAAGATAAAAAGATATATTTATAGATAGATATACAGATTGACAAATCTACAAAAAGCTAGCTAGATAAATAGACAGATATACACATAGATAGAAAGATAGAAAGATATATGGAAAGACAACTATGTATTTAGACAGATAGATAGATAGATAGACAAATAAATAGAATTATAGATAGGTAGGTAGATAAACAAATGGAAAGATATATAGATAGATAGATATATAGATAAAATGATAGATAGATTGATAAACTCATAGACATATAGATAGAAAGATAGCTATATATATAGATAGATGGATGGAAATAGAGACAAATAGACATATAGATAGAAAGATAGCTAGATATTTTGATAGATAGATAGATATATGGACACAGAGACAAATAGACAGATATATAGATAGATAGACATACATATATATATTTATAAATTGATAGATAAATAGATAGACACATTAATAGATATATAGATAAGTAGATAGGTATATAGACAGATAAAAAGATATATATATATATATATTAGATAGATTGAAAGACAAATAGATAGATAGATATACAAATTGATATAAAAACATATATACAAATAGATATTTATTTGATATATAGTCAAATAGATAGATATATAGATATATAGATAGATAGATATATATATATATATATATATATATATATATATATATATATATATATATATATATATATATATTATGATTTACATACAGACAGACAGATAGATAGATAGATGGATAAACTGATAATTTGATAGGAAGAAAGACAATTAAATAAGGTGATAGAAATATAGACACATAGACAGATAGACAAATAGATTTTTAATTAGTCAGTGAATTAGATAGATAGAAATATAAACATAAAGATAGATTGATAGATTGATAGTTTGATAGATAGACACATAGATAAATATACATCATAAAAATTTATACGTCATAAAATTAGTTATTTTAGTCCTTATTAATATGATTTTTTTTATATTTTTATATTTTTATATTTTTTTATTATTTATTTATAATATCCTTTTTTTTATAATTTTATGAGGAGGATATATCTTTCAAGGATCACTCATCTATAGACCATTAACATACATTAAATAAACAAAATTAAATAAAATATTAAAACTAATAATAAATTAAACAAAAATTTAATAATCAAAGATTGGCTAGGGAAATTCTATCGCTAAATCCGTCACTATATTTTAGATGTAATTAGCTAGGAAAATTCCATCACTAAATCCGTTGCTGTATTCTGGATGTAATTAGCTAGGAAAATTTCATCGGCAAAATCCGTCACTATACTCAGGATGTAATTAGCTAGAAAAATTCCGTCGCTAAATTCGTCGCTATATTTCAGATTTTATAAGCTAGGAAAATTCAGTCGCTAAAACAATCGATATATTCTAGATTTTATTAGCTAGTGAAATACGTCGCTAAATCCATCGTTAAATACGTCGCTATATTCCAGGTTTTATTAGCTAGAAAAATTCCGTTGCTAAAAACATGGCTATATTTCGGGTTTTATTAGCTAGAGGAATTCTATCGCTAACTCTGTCGCTTTATTCCAGGTTTTATTAGCTATGGAAATTTCATCACGAAATTCGTCAGTTTATTCTAGGTTTTATTATCTAGAAAATTACAGTCACTAAATCCGTAGCTAAAATCTCTACTTTCCTTGAGCGGAATTTAGGAAAAAACTCTGTCGGTAATCCATTGCAAATTTTTATTTCATTGAAAAAGCATAAATTTCTTGCTAATCTCTAGCTAATCCCTTAGCTAAATGAACATTTTCTTGTAGTGAAATATATATATGTAACTCTTTTATAAATATTATATACTATGTATATCACATTTATATAAACATTATAAATATTATATATTTATATAAAATTTATATGTTATATAAATGTTTAAAATATGTATACATATTTTATATGTTATATAAATGTTATCTAAATGTTATATAAACAATTATATAAATGGATAGTGTTATGTAAATGTTGTATAAATAATTATAAACATTTATACATATGTATAAATATTTATACATAACATTATATGTTTATATAAACATATCAATGTTTATTTATAATGTTATACATTTATATTTATTAAAGTATAGACATTTATTTTGTATTGTCATATGATTATATAAACATATAAATGTTTTTATATAATGTTAATTTTTATAATATTTTTAGAGACAATAAAAATATAACCCATATATTTCAACCACATTAATTTGATCTCTCATTCTTCTATGAGATATCATATTTAATTAAGTATTTCTAGTCATATTACTATCGATGTATCACAATAAAATATAATCCATTCAAAAATAAAAATATGATTATCTCAAAAAAAACATCATTAAAACAAAATCATTATATAATATATATTAGTCATGTAAATTTAAATTTACATAATTAGACTATCATTATTATATTTTAATGATAGAAAATCTCACATAACTAGGAAATTTCACTAGCTATTTGGGCTTTTATTTTAGTGTGTGATAATGTATATATCTATATATCTGTCTATCAATCTGTATGTCTATTTGTCAATCTATTTATCTTTCTATCTATTTGACTATCTGTTTATTTATCTATCTTTTTATCTAGCTATCTATATATCTTTTAGTCTAAATATCTATCAATCTATCTATCTATTTATCTATCTATGTATATATCTATCAATCTATCTATTTTCTATCAATTTGACTACCGATCTATCTATCTATCTATCTACCAATATATCTATCTAGCTATCTATATATTTATATATTTGTCTATCTATCTGTCTATATGTCTGACTATCTTTCTATCAATCTGTCTGTGTATCTATATGTATATTTGTCTATCTATACATATGTCTATATATCTGTCTATATATATATATATATATATATATATATATATATATGTCTATATTTTTGTCTATCTATTTATTTGTCTATAATTGTGTCTGTCAATCTGTCTATTTATTTATCGGTCTATATGTATGTCTATCTGTGTATATATCTGTATATCTATCTGTGTGTCTATATGTCTTGTTATCTGTCTGTCTATCAGTGTGTCTATCTTTCTGTATATCTATCTATTTATTTATTTGTCTATCTGTCTGTCTATATCTATGTATATCTATTTGTCGTTAGTCTATTTATTTATTTATTAATTTGTTTATCTAACAATCTTTCTATTTCTATATTTATCTATATATCTTTCTTTCTCTCTCGATTTATCTATATGTCTATAAATTTATCTATTCTTTTATCAATTTATCTATTTATCTATATATATTTCTATATTTCTATCTATCTACATGTCTATGTATCTATCTATTTATTGGTCTATCTATATGTCTATCTATCTATCTATTAATCTATCTATATATATACCAAATATATTCTTAATATTTTTGTCTATCTATCTATCTATCTTTTTATATGTCTATCAATTTGTGTATCAATCTATCAATCAATTTGTCTATCAATGTGTATATCAATATGTTTATCTTTTATTTTCATTCTATTATTTTTCTATCTCTTTATATTTCTACTTGTTTGTCTATACGTTTATCTATATGTCTATCTATTTATCTATCTATATGTTTGTCTATTGATCTGTCTAACCATTGGTCTATCTATCTGTATATCTATATATCTATCTATCTATCTGGCTGTCTGTCTGTGTGTCTTTCAATCTATTTATCTGTCTATCTATATATCTGTGTATGTATTTGTGTATTTATCTTTCTATCTGTATATCTATATATATGTATGTCTATCTATCTTTCTATTTTGTTATCTATTTAACTATCTATCTTTCTATCATTCTAAATATTTGTGTCTTTCTATGAAATATATGTATGTCTATAGATTTGACAATCTGTATGTCTATCTTATTGTTTATCTCTCTATCTATCTATATATCTATCTAAATGTCTATCTATCAATCAATCTATTTGTGTATCTATCTATCTCTTTGTCCATCTATTGGTCTATCTATTTGTCTATGTATATGTCCATATATCTATCTATCTATTTATCTATCTATTTATCTATCTATTTATCTATCTATTTGTCTGTCTATCTATCTATCTATTTATCTATCTATCAATTTATTTAAGTATTTGTCTAATGATCTATCTATATATCTGTCTATCTATCTATCTATCTTTTTATCTGTCTGTCTGTTTATCTATCTATCTCTCTATTAGTCTATCTATTTATCTATCTATTTGGTTATATATCTGTTTATCTATATTTATATCTATCTATCTACTTTTTGTTATATATATCTATCTATCTATTATCTATCTGTATATTATATCTATATATAAATTTGTCTCTCTCTATCTTTTTATGCATCTATCTAATATTTTGTCGATCTATCTGGCAAACTATCTATCTAATTATCTTTCTATTAATTTGTTTATCTATCTATCTATTTTTCTATCTTCTAATCTGTCTATTATTCTACCTATTAATATGTCAATCAATCTATTTATCTATCTATCTATATGTCTATCTATATGTTTATCTACCTATTTTTCAATATGTCAATTTATCTATCTATCTAATTGTCTATCTATCACTCTATCTATCTATGTGTCAATCTATGTATATATTTGTTTATCTATCTATCTATCTTTTTGTTTATTTATCAATCAATCTATCTATCAATCTATCTATTTATCTATCTATCTAGAGGTGTCAAACGGGCCGGCCCAGCACGGCACGGCCCGTTTTTCACGTGCCCAGCCGTGCTGCCGTGCCGTGCCGGGCACGGCACGGTTTTTAAAATTCGGGCACGGCACGGCCCGTGGGCACGGCAAGGCCGTGCCGTGCCGTGCCGGCCCGCTCGGGCACGGGCGCACGGCAAGGCAGGGCAGGCGGGGCGGGGCGGGTCGGGTCTGTTTGGACCCGACCCGCGGTCTTTTTACCGGGGGCGGGGCCCGGTTGGGTCACGAGTCACGACTCAGTGAGTCGTGACCGTGAGTCGTGACTCGTGACTCGTGACTCGTGAGTCGCGACTCACGAGTCACGACTCAGGCACGCGGGCCGACGTGCCGTGCCAAGGCACGAGTCGTGCCGTTCCAAGGCACGAGTCGTGCCGGGCCAGGCACGGCCCGGCACGTGGTTCGTGCGGACGGGCCCGGCACGGGCCCGGGCACGTTTTTTTATCGTGCCGGGCCGGCCTAGGCACGGCCGAACCGTGCCGTGCCTCGTGCCGGGCCGGCCCGGCCCGTTTGACACCTCTATATCTATCTATCTATTTATCTATATATCTATCTATTTATTTATCCATCTATCAATCTATTTATCTATATATCAATAAATCAATAAATAAATAAATCAATCAATCTATCTGTCTATCTATCTATCTATATATCAATCTATTTTTCTTTTTATCTATCTACTTGCTTATTTATTTGACTATATTTCTCTATTTATACTTGTCTATCTTTTTTTCTATCATTCTATATGTGTAACTATATATTTTTTTTTCAATCAATCAATTAATAAATCAAACTATCAATCTTTCTAATTATCTATTTATCTATTTGTCTATCAGTCTTTTTATCTATCTATCTATCTATCTATATGTTGCCTATTTTTTGGGTCTTTTTCTTTCTATAAGGCTATCTATCTATCTATCTATATGTCTATTTTTTTGTAAAACTATCTTTCTATCAATCTTCCTTTATATCTATCTTTCAATATATTTATCAATCAATCTATAAATCTATCAATCAATCAATCAATCTATCTATCTGTCTATCAATCAATCTATCTAAATGTCTATCTAACTATTTATCTATATGTTTATTGATATGTTTATCTAACTATTTATATATTTATATATTTAACTATTTGTCTATGTGCCTATCAATAAATCAATCAAGCAATCTATCTATCTATATATTTACTTATCTATCTATCTATCTATCTATCTATCTGTCTATCTAATTATTTATCTTTATGTCAAACTAACTATTTCTTTTTCTATAAGTCTATCTATCTATCTATATAAATGTCTATCTATATGTTTGTCTGTCTGTCTGTCTATATATTTATATATCTGTCTGCCTATCAGTCCGTCTATCTGTCAGTATATCTAACTATCAATCTATCTATCTATATATATATGACTGTCTATCTGCCTATCTATTTTTTTGTTTGTCTATCTATCTATATATCTTTTTATGCATCTAGTTGTCTATATGTCTGTCTATCTATCTATTCATCTCTCTATCAATCTTTCTATGTATCTATGTATCTATCTATTTGCCTTTTTTTCTATCTATCTTTCTATCTATCTGTCTATCTACCTATCAATCTATCTGTCTATTTGTCTATCTATTTTTTATAGATCTATCTATCTATCTTTCTGTTCATCTATCTAAAAAACTATATGTCTATCTATCTGTCTATATATCTATCTATATTTATTACTATCTATCTGTCAAATTATCTATCAATCTATTTATTTATCTAATAAATAGTCTAATAATCTATCTATCTATTAATAAATCTATCTATCTATCTGTCTATGTGTCAATCTATTTATCTATCTGTTTGTCTGTCTGCATGTCTAAATGTCTATCTTTATATCTGTCTATCTTTCTATCTATCTATTTATTTTAAGTCTGTCTATTTGTATGTCTATATTTCTGCCTATCTTTCTATCTTTCTTTCTATTTATCTATATGTCTATCTATCTGTCTATTAATCTTTCTTTTTGTCTATCAATTAGTCTATCAACTTATCTTCCAATTTGTCTATCTTTCAATCTATCTAATATTTATCCATCACAATACCTATCAATTTAGATGCTTATCAATATGTCTATCAATTTGTTTATCTTTATGTATATCTATCTTTCGATCTGTTGATTTGCCTGTCTATTTATATGTCTATCTGACATTCTATCTATCTATCTCGCTTTTTATCTATATATTAATCTATTTGTTTATCTATCTGTCTATATGTTTATCGATCTATCTATCTATATATCTATGTATCTTTCTATTAATTTATCTATCTATCTATATATCTTTCATTCTTTTTTCAATCTATCTATCAATTTGTTTATTAATATATCTATCAATCTATCTATCAATTTGTCTATCTATATATCTATCTAAATATGTATTTTTTGTCTATATAACTATGTATCTTTTTATCTTTCTGTCTTTTTGTCAATTTGTCTGTCTATTTGTATATCTATCTGTTTATCTATCTATTTGTCTAATTGTATATCTATCTATGTATCTATCTATATGTTTATGTGTCTGTCTATCTATCTTTCTATCTACCTATCTATCAATCTGTCTATCTAATTATATATCTATTTTTATATGTAATTGTTTATCTATCTATCTATATGTCTATCCGTTTGTCAGACTATTTATTGTAAATCTATTTGTCTATTTCTTATCTCTATTTATCTGTATATCTATCTATCGATATATATATATGTATCTATCTATCTGCATGTCTATGTTTCTATCTATCTATTTGTCTATCTATCTATTTATCTATCGATCTTTTTATCTTTCTATTTGTCTGTCTCCCTATTTGTTTGTCTACCTTTCTATCTATATATCTATAAGTCTATTTTTCTATCTATCTATCAATATGTCAATCTATTTATTTATTAATAATTCTATCAATCTATCTATCATTCTATCTATAAATCTATCTATCAAACTATGTATCAATCTTTCTATCAATCAATATATTATTCTTTATAACTATTTGTATATCTATATATCTATCATTCTATTTGTGTCTTAATCTATCTATAAATCTTTATATTAATCTATTTGTATATCTATCTATTTGTATATCTATCTATCTATTGATCTTCTATCTATCTGTCTATTTATATGTATATCTTTCTATCTATCTATCTATTTGTCTATTAATATGTCTAACTATCTATCAATCCATCTATTTATTTGTCTATCTATCTATATTTTAATTTATCTATCAATCTGCCTATAAATCTATCTATCAATTTGTCTATCAATCTGTCTTTCAATCAATCAATCAATCAGTCTATCATTTAATCTATCTATTTATTTGTCCATCTATTTGTCTATCTATTAGTCTATCTATCTATCTATCTATATATCAATCTATCTTTATGTCTATTTGTATATCTATGTATATGTCTGTCTTTCTATATATCTATCTATCTATCTAACTTTCCTTATTTCTTTCTATGTATTTATATATCTATATGTTTGTCTATTTGTCTATCTATCTATATGTGTGTCTGTCTATATGTAAGTCTATCAATCTCTCTATTTGTCTGTCTATTTGTTTGTATATATCTGTGTTTATCTTTCAATCTATTTATCTATATATCTCTTTATCTGTCTATCTGTCTATACTTTTGTCTATCTATCTATCTATATCTCCATATCTATTTATCTATCAATCTGTCTATCTATCTATTTATCTATCTATTTCTTTATCTATGTGTCTATATGTCTGTCTATTTGTCTATCAATCTATTTGTCTATTTGTATGTCTATATGTCTATCTATATGTGATTTGTCTATCTGTCTATCTGTCAATCTATTAATCTATTTGCATATATTTTGAATGTCTACCTATCAATCAATCTATCTATCTATTTGTGAATCTATCTGTGTGTCTATCGGTGTGTATATCTCTCTATCTATCTATCTATCAATAAGTCTATTTATCTATTTATCTATCTATCTCTCTATCAATTATATACCTATCTATTTGTTTGTAAACCATTCTGCCTATATATTTGTCTATCTATTTATATATCTATCTTTCTATATATTTGTCTATCTATCTATATATCTATCTCCCTATATATTTGTCTATCTATCAATATAATAATCTTTAAATATATCTGTCTAATAATATAACTCTCTATTTATCTATCTACATGTTTATCTATCTATCTATGTATAAATCTATATTTATATCTATCTATCCTTCTATTTATCTTTTTATCTCCCTCTCAATCTATCTATCTATCTGTTTATCTATCTATCTACTTGTCTATTTATATCAAAATATATCTATCTATTTTTATATCTGTATTTCTATCTAAGTGCCTAACTATCTTAATATATTATCTTTCAATCTATATGTGTATCAATCTATCTGTCTGTATGTCTATATTTCTATCTAGCTATCGATCTATCATTCTATCAATCTACATATCTATGTGTCTATCTGTCTATGTATTTATATATCTATCTATCTATCTACCAATCTGTTTATCTATTTATGTATCTATCTAAGTAACTATCTATATATATATATCTGTGTATCTAACTCTCTATCTATCTATTTTTCGATCAGTCTATCTAGTTATTTATTGAGTACATATATACTTAGTATACATGTACATATAATACTACAAAATAATATGTATAATATTGCAGTATATATGTAGATATACTAAGTATATTTGAACATATATACTCAAGATGTATGTATAAAAGATATACTAGCATTTCTCTTATATGTACATATAAGAGAAACCTCTCGTTGAACCGAGAAACGATTTCAGAATGCTACTCTATTCTAAATCTCTCTTGAACATCCTAACATGTAAGGAACAATAGAGATTCAAATTCAACAATCAAAGAGTGCTTATCATGTTTTTGTGTAAGCAAATAATGAGCAATGAAATGCAACTTACCATGACCATGGTACACAAACTCATGAGTGATGATAGGGTTCGAAGAAGTAAAACAACTAGACCACCACCTTCAATATTTTCAATCATTCTTGCAAGAATATTTGGAGTCAAGGCTCCAAAATTCTACACAATTACATGGGCGAAAAAGGAGTTATTAGTAGTGATGAGAATCTTAAACATGGTATCTATAAAGAAATGAAAAGTAGAACCTGCCAAATACACATGCCATAAGTATTTCCTAAAATTTTTTTAGAATTTTTGTACAAGCAATAGGAAACAACTTAGCTTTCCAGAAACAAAGAGAAGGGATCAGCTTTTTTTGGGTCAATTAGTTCCTTTAGCATTAGCTTTTTAATCTGCTTTGTCCATTTTCTCTTATGGAATCATCATGCAAGCATCAAATTCGAATAAAAATAAAAAACTAGTCTAATTTCTTATTGATCATGGCTTCAAATTTAGTATGTATGTATATACTACACAAAGGTTGAAATACCATTTACAATATCAGAATTTATCTTTATCTTCAACCAAAGCTATAGCTTTACCATGACAGTGCTTTTATATAATCCATACACTTTTCAAACAAAACCTTATCAAATAATGGCCCATCCTGAGATTCTACTACCAAATTATCCCAAAATAATAAAAGATTATCCTTGAATGTTTTTAAATCCTTCTTGGAAGTTAGAAAATCTGCAACTTCCTCCTAAAAAATAATAGCATGCATAAGATTGAATGAAAAGAAACTAGATCTAAAATCTAAATAGATTAAAAGTTTTGAAACATGGAACAAGAAAAATTATTTGAAGTACAAATAATGAATAAAAGAAAGGAAGCAAGGAGCATATTGTAGAATACTCTTCTAGTAAGGTACACTAGGTCAACAATAACATCATCAAAAACTATCATCCAGCAAATTATCCTTGATAATGAATTTAGCACCACATGCTTGCACATTTACAATTTAATATTCAGACAAAAGCTTTCCACGAATATGTATCCCACAATGGGATGTAGTTAAAAATTGGAAATTCCAAGTCATAAAAAGACTCATTGCACATTTTGATATCATTTATATGCAGATGTATTTGTTTAAAGAATAAGATTATGCTAATAAAATCGATAATAGAATAACTAACTCTGAAAATATCTAACATAAGTAAATGAGAAGCAGTTGATTTTTTTGAGTTACCTTCTTTCATTTTATTTTATTTTATTTTATTATGCATTAAGAGTGCCCATAGTATATAAGAGTACTCCATTCATGTTTCCAAGTGTGTGTGTGTGTGTGTGTGTGTGTGTGTGTTGTGTGTGTGCATTGTGATTTTGATAGTTTTACATTTTCTTTATTGTATAATATTTTTCTTTTTATTTCATTTTTATATGGGAGTAGCCGATATTTGTGATATCTCAATCAACTTTGAGCATTCTATATGGACACACCATTATACACATTTCATTATAAGTTTTAATAAATAATTTTGTTTATATGGCTTAGAAATTAGACTAGTTATACACATAAAGTTAAACATAATGTTGTATGTTGTTATACATGTAATTATAAATATAATTATATGTAGTTATACATATAGTTACACATTTAATTATACTTATATTTATACATGTAGGTATATATATTTTTTCATATAATTTTATATGTTTATACATATAGTAATGTATAGGTATAGATATAGTAAAATACATTTGTATATATTAATATATATAAATGTATATTAAATATATGTTTTAAATTATAAATTTAAATATAGTTACGTATTAAGTTTTTATAGTCATACATATAGTAAGATATAACTATTCATAGTTATATATTATTATACATATAGTATATATAGTTATAAATAGTTATATATAGTTATAAATAGTTATATATAGTTAAACATATAGTTGTGTGTGTGTGTGTGTGTGTGTGTGTGTGTGTGTGTGTGTGTATTCATACAAGTAGTTATATGTATTTATACCTAAATGTATACAATGTTATGAACAAAGATATAGATTTACATATATGTATACCTATACATAGTTACAAATATTGTTATATTTTAACTATATAAAGTTTTATATAGTTATACAAATATTTATATATAGTTATACACTTATAATTAAACAAAATGTTGTATGTTGTTATACATATAATTATAAATATAGTTACATATGGTTATACATATTGTTAAACTTATATTTATACATGTAGGTATATATATTTTTTCATATAAATTTATATATACATATAGATATGTATATGTATAGATATAGTAAATAAATTTATATATTTTAATATATAAAAATGCATATTAAATATATGTTATTAATTATATATTTAAATATAGTTACGTATAAAGTTTTTATAGTTATACAAATAGTAATATACAATTATTTATCGTTATTATACATATACTATATGTAGTTATAAATAGTGATATATAGTTAAAAATATAGTTTTATATATATATACATAACAGTAATATATATATATATATATATATATATATATATATATTATTTAAATATATAAATAGTTATATACATAACTATATATTATATATATAGTTATATATATATATATTATTTAAATATAGTTAAAAATAAAGTTTTATTTATAGATATATATATTAATACATGTAGTTATAAGTAGTTATACATAAATGTAAACAATGTTATAAACAAATATATAAATTTACATATATGTATACATATATGTATACCTAGTTACAAATATAGTTGTATTTATTTATATAGAGTTTTATATAGTTATACAAATATTTATATTTAGTTATACACATATAGTTAAACATAATGTTGTATACTATTATACATGTAACTATAAATATAGTTACATGTGGTTATACATATAGTCACACATATAGTTATACTTTTTTTTTGATAAGTATTAAAATGAACTATCAAATCTTTACATCCTAACAAAGATTCAGACTATTACAATCATTTCGAAAAACAACATAAATTTCAATTTTAATCTTCCCAAAATCAAGTCCAGATCTTGCAACTTTCCTTTATGTCATCTACGGTTTATTTCTTTCCATATGTAGTAAATTGTGGTTGCAAAAATGTCTATCCTAATACAGTTTATGGGGGTGTTAGCTGAATATTTTTCTTTTAAGCTTTTGAGTGTTAAGTATATAGATTGTATTGAATCTTTGATTTCGGTTCAACTTTTGAGGTGCTCCAGCAGAGCTTTGGTAAATTGGCATTCAAAGAAGATGTGCTTTAGGGATTCTGGTTCAACGCAAAATTCACATTTCTTATTTCTTAGAGTTATGAATAAATAATCTTTCGTTCAATTCTTCCTGCCTTGATTATCCAAAGGAAGGCAGCGTGTTTCGGGATATTATTGGAAAACTAGATAATTTCTGCCTAGGATTTAGATTCCTTTGTGTTCATTCCAACTATGAATTTGTAGCCTTCAGAAATTATTTTGCCTTTTCCCACCCAAGTATTAAGCAAGAGGATTGCTTATTGTATATTACCCGATTTCTTTAATAAGATATCACTAACCAAAATTAGGGATTTCCAGAATGTAGAATCTTGTTTAGATGCTGAGCAATTCTAGATATTATCAACTTTTAAATAATAGTGGTGGATCCACCTAATACATAACTCATCTTCATTACTATATATTTGCCAGAGACTTTTGATAAAGAAAGCCTTATTCCAGAATGATATATCTATTAAGCCCAATCCACCATAATTTTTAGGCATGCATATTTGTCCCAAGATGCTTTTGGTTGAAATCGACCTGATTTTGAAGCGCCCAACAAGAATCTTCTGCATGCGCTCACTATTGTGTTAATTATTATAGATGAGAGAAGAAAAATTAAAAACAAATATCCTTCTATGCCCTGAATGACAGTACGTAATAATCCCAACCTTCCTGCGAAGGAAAGTATATTCATAGCCCATTGATGGTTGGAAGCTGTAATGTTTGACAATAATGGAGAGAACTATGCTATGATAAATCTGCTTGAGGAAAGTGGAACTCCATGTAAAATAAAATGGAGAGAACTCTAAATGAACCCACATTTTTCTAGAATCTTATTTTTAACCTCCGGTTTGACCCCTCCAAAGAAAATATTCTATTTGGAGGGATTGACATACATGCCTGAAGTAGTTGAAAATTTTTCTAGCACTTTCAAGACAGTATCAATGGAAGAGGTATCTCCTCTAGTGAAAATAATCAGATCATCAGCATACATTAAGTGGGATATTTGATTGACAACACAACCAGGATGGAATGTGAAATCTTCTCGGCTTGTAGCCTCTACAAGTAATCTAGAGAAATACTCCATGCAAATGAAAAATAGGTAAAGAGATAATGGATCACCTTGCCTAAGTCCTCTATTTCCTTTAAAGAAACATTTAAGTTTGACATTAATGGAAATTGATAATGACGTAGTTAATATACACTCATATATTATATCTATGAATTTAGGTGGGAAGTTAAAAGTGGCAAGTGCTTCTTTAATAAATATCCAACTAACTGAATAAAAAGCTTTTTGTAGATCAATTTTAAGAAAACACCGTGGTGATATCCTTTATCAAGCATATTTCCTTATCAGATTCTGTGTGAAAAAAAATTATCTGAGATAAATCTTCCTTTTATGTAAGCCGATTGGGCTGGATTTATGATGTTTCCAAGTATTGTTTGAATCCTTTTTATATTAGTTTGGATATCAGTTTTTAAATAACATTACAACAAGAAATAGGTCTGAAATCTTTAACCGAGGAAGCATGTGGAGTCTTCGGTATTAATGTAATGTATGCATGATTAATCTGTTTAAGGAGTTTTCTAGAGTGAAAAAACATTGAACATCTTTTACAACATTCATGCAGATTGTTTCCCACTAGCCTTTATGGAACACCGTAGTGAACCCATCTGGTCCAAGAGATTTTGATCCGCCCTTTGTAAATAAGGTTTCTTTAATCTCTTTAAAAGATAAGTTCAAAGATAATAAACTATATTTCGTGTCAAACAGCATTCTACCATTTTTAATTATAGAAGTAGACAAAGGGGATCTATCTTTTGTAATACCCAAGAGGTTCTTATAGTAATCAAGAAACAATTCAGAAATTTTTTGATAGGAATTGGAGAAATCTCCATTTTATTTCCCTAGTGAAACAATTTTGCTTCTTTGAAGTCTTGCCTTGGCCAAGGTGGGGAAAATTTTGTGCACCTATCCCTTTCCCTCAAGTATTTGAAATTTTCTTTTTGCCTAACCAATGAGAGTTCAGCTTTTTCCAACATTCTTAATTTGACTTTAAGATCAATTTCTTTTGCTCTAAGAGATATATCATGTCCTTCTAATATCTTCTTTTGGGTTTCTTTAAAAGCTTTCTTAGCCAAGCACACTCTTGAACTAATATGTCCAAAGTGTTTCTAATTCAGTGATTTTAATGGCTCTTTAAGCATTTTATGCTTATTGACCAAATGAAACATTAAAGAACCATGTGATTTTTGCTTCAAGATTCTGGCCACTATGAGGGGATATTCCTTGTGGGTAAGCCAAATATTACAAAACTTGAAGGGTATTTTTCTATCGGTCGAGCTGGACTCTGTAGAAACTAAGATCATATTGTGGTTCGAGAAAATTCTAGACTGTAGGAACCTGGCATGAATGCCAGGTGTAAGATTAGCACACCCATGGTTTACCATGGCTCTATCAAGCTTACTTAACATCTTCTTGTTGGTCCATGTGAAATATGAGCCTGAAGATGGAATGTCTTCAAGATCGAGATTACAACAGTAATTTATAAAGTCCATGCATTCATATGTATAGATTGTTCTGCCTCCCTTCCTATCTAGAGCAAATAACGGGGAGTTACAATCTCCCATTATAATCCAATGGGAGGGGTCTACAGACCTTGTCGAGTTAGTTCCTCTCATAGCATTCTCATGTTAACAATTGTATGAAAGCCATAAACAACTGTTAAGCTAAAATGTAGTTTTGATACAATATCCTTGACCTGAACATATATATACTGAGATGAAAAGGATATTAACTCGATTTTAGTGGTTTGACCATCACATATCAATAGTACCTGGCCATTTGGGTGTAAAGTAAAATTTTCCATATATTTAAAACATTTGAATTTTGACTTCATCAATACAGCCACCTTTTCTTTGTTTAATTTAGCTTCTATTATTGCAAAAATGTCTATATGGTAAGCTTTTATTGCCCTAATTACTTCCTTGTGTTTTAAGGGGCAATCAAAACCCCTTATGTTCCAACTCGCAATCTTCATATATACATATTAGTAATTTTCCTTTTCTCATTGCAATATATATTCCTGCCCGTGGAGAGATGCATATGAAACCCTCCCAAGTGATGATTACACAATACTGCCCTTCCATATTTCTGATGTATGCCACCCTTATTTTTACCATTACACATTAAGCCACCCTTGTAACACAGATACAATGAAATGCCACCCTTGTGACCCCAATACAATATATTACTGAATTCCCTTTTATACAATTTCATATACAGCAAATCCTTCTCCATGCATATGTCACCCATAGCCCAAATGCAAATGACAAACAAATCGAATTATGAGCTTGAAATTTTTTTATTTTGATTCTCTTTATTTTGATTATTATCAATTTTTGACTGTTATGTATCAAGCGCCTTTTGTGTGCATATCATGAGTGTATACTGCCCATACATTCAAGATCCCCCCCATGTGAATACGAGGCTACTCGATCAGGCTCCCGAGCATATTTATATCTTGAGGATCTTTCTATTTGCCCCACTCCATGATAATTTTAATCCTTAGAGGTATGAGGAGTGCCCCTCCACATATATCACATACTTCCTCATAAGTATTATATACATTTACAATAGTTACATGAATGGTTGAACCATTGGAAGGGCATCCCTCATATCATTTTAGGAGGATTATTAGCGTTCTGACATTATAACATGTCCACAACAAGCATTCAATCCACCAAAACTAGCCTAGAGGTGCCCCCACCTCTCCCAAGAAATCCCTTATAATTGTTATAATGTGCAACAGGGGGGGGGGGGGGGGGCACAAATCCCCCATAAACCTACCTCTAAAACATCAAGTAAATACTAGAATACAAATCACATTTTTAAAGGAGATGTGACCTCCATTAGGTATGTTACGAAGGACCATGAGAGGTAAAACCTCTTGCATCTTTTAATTTCCCTTTATTTCTGAGGTTGAGGGAGGGGCCCGCTTTTGGAGCTTCCTTCTTTTTCCTTATAGGCCTTACCAAGGTAAAAAGATCTTTTTCTTCATTCGGTTTGCCTAGGATGTCTTCAAGTTGCTGTAGACTACAGGGGGTTGTGTCCCTCTGGACAGGCGTGCATTGGCCATCTTCAAGGTAGTCAAGCTCCACTGCTTCAGTTGTTTCATTGAAATCTGCCTCTCCATTTCTGTGTCATTCAGTTCCCAAGGAGTAGAAGATGATTTCTTTTGCTTTCTATTTTAGTGGTTGTTAGTATGCTCGGAGGAAGGTCTTCCTTGTTTGCCTCTTCTTTGAGCCTCCTTCTGCAATTATCTGCACTGTGTCCAAAAAGCGAGCAAGATTTGTAATATATTGGTAAGTTCTCATAACTTAACCGGTTGGGTAATTTTTGAGCCATCTAGTAAATTGAGCAGAATCTCTTTAAGCAGATCACTATTTAAGTCAACCTCTACTAATGCTCTAGCATAAGCTATTCTTGAAGTATTGGAGGTGAGTTTATCCATGTGTAGGGGTTGCCCTATACGGCTAGTGACTTTACTAATTCCAATTTGATTCCATAAGTGAAGTGGGAAGTTTTAAAACTTTACCCAAATGGGGATTTTTGCCATCTGTAGTGGAATCCCATCGGAAGGGGCTTAATATGCAGGGGCCTGCCAAAACTAAGTAGGGTCCAGAACTTAGTATTCATTCCATCTCATCGGTGGACTAGAAGTTAAACAATATCAATTCGCTAGGTTGTTGAATGATTTCAGTGTTGGTTTTCCATTGTTCGTCAATGAATTTCCTTAACATTGCAAGACCCGGGTTTTTTTGTAACAAAATATACAATTAAACAATTTTTCCACATATCCATTCCATATTGTAAGCCTTCCGATTCAAAGTAAGCATTACCAGCATGATCCGTGGGAATATAGGTCAGTTTGGTTGTATTACCTAATATTCTGTTGCCCAAAAATAGACTGCTCCATGCGGCTTTTTTCCTACCATAAGTTCGTGGAGGGTCGAGCAGTTTTCCTGCATTGGCCATATTCATATTCAATTCAGAGTTTATATTCTGCTCCTTATTCAATTTTTCAGAATGTGTTGACACCAAGGGAGTAGAACACGTGCTTCCATTGTTCTTTTTGTTGTTTCCAGAAAGAACATTCAATTTAACAGCGTCAGTAATCACTAATACATTATCCTCTAAATTACTTGCATGGCTTGCTTGACATACATCTCTAGCATGTGAATAACTATTTTTTTCCAGAGCTTCTCAAGTGTAATCAGTATTCTTTTCACATTTTTCATATTTATCATACACTAAAACAGTGTATAGAGATTTAGAAGAAGGAGGTACATCGACATTGTCCAATTTATTTGCAGCAAAATGAATTTCCAGATCATTATCGAGCATTTTATCAGACATTTCATTGGCCATTTTATTAGAGAGATTCTTATTATTACAGTTATCAGAAGTCTCCCTTGGTGTTTGTTCTTCATGTTTTTTTTTGTTCTGATTTTCATATAAATTACCATTGCAAGTCAAGCCATTATCGCAAATATCATTTGAGAGAGTTTCGGAGAAGATACATATGGATCCACGTAGAACTTACCATACACCATGCGTTGCATGAAACCATCATCAAATATGAATTGTGTTGCTTCCGAATCACATTTCGAGCACTATATAAACCTTCCTTCTCAAGGCCTCTTTGTTAGTTCTTCTAATTTTGCTAATGGCACATTGACAATAGCCTCGGTATAAGGGTAGCTAGCAGCGCAAATAGGGATGTGTTTTTGAGGATAGTCATTGACTGGTCATGTGTAGCCCATTTATTTATCACCTTGTGGAAGAAAAATTTCCTAAGTGCCGAAGCACATTCCACATACAGGATGTTATCAAATCTAACCTTGCTAGGCTAGATTTCATTAAGCAAGAAGGGAAGCTAGGGTTTTGAGGAAAACCGAGAATGGGAGAGAGAGTTGAGGGTTCGCTTCAGTTGTTGTGTAAGGTTGCAATTGCTTACACATATAGTTATACTTATATTTATACATGCAGGTATATTTATTTTTTCATATATTTTTATATATTTATACATATAGTTATTTATAGACATAGATATAGTTAAATACATTTCTATATACTAATTTATAAAATTATATATTAAATAAATGTTGTTAATTATATATTTAAATATAATTATGTATAATGTTTTTATAGGTATACATATAGGAAAAGACAATTATTTATAGTTATATGTTCTTATACCTATAGTATATTTAGTTATAAATAGATTTATATATAATTATATTTAATTATACATATAGTTATAAATATATATATGTAGTTAAAGATATTGTTATAAATAATATTTTCATAGTTATACATATAGTAAAATACAATTATATATTGTTATATATTATTAAGCAAATAGTATATTTTGTTAGAAATACTGATACATAGAAGTATACATATAGTTATAAATTATAATATAGTTATATATATTTATAAATATAGTTATAAAATTAGTTTACATAGCTACAAATATAATTAAATATAGTTATAAAAAGATTTATATAATTATATAAAAATTTATCAATAATTATACATATATAGTTAAACATATAGTTATGTATAAATGTTGTTTTAAGTTTTAATTATAATTATAGTTACATGTGTGATCACACACATAGTTATCCAATAGTAATAAATGTAGTTATGCTTGTTGTAGATGTAGGTATATATAGTTTTTCATGTAATTATATATATTTAGACATATGGCTATGTATAGATATTGATGTAGATAAATACATTTATATATAGTAATATGTTGATATACATATTGTTAAATACATTTATATATAGCTATATATAAATAAATAATATATATATATATGTATGTATGTATGTATGTATGTATGTATATGTATATTAAATATTTGTTATTATATTTATATATAGTTATGTATACTATTTTAATAGGTATACATATAGTATAATACTCTTATATATATTTATGTGTTATTAATCTTGGGATTATCATATTTACATACTTTATTCTGTAAATATTTAATATGTTGTTATATAAACACAGCTCGCCACAAACACCAACACCCATTGTGACTAACACATCCATGACAAAATACACACTGCCACAAGCCTGTCAGAATGAAAAAATACATGGAAAAAAGACCAACACATCCATGATGGGAACTAGTAAGCCAAGTTTAATGTGAGAATATACATAAGCTAGGAAAAAAAATGAAATTGGAAAAAAATACCAGAATCAAAACAAACACTTTTGCATTAAGAGAAGCAATGCAGAGTTAGGTAGAAAGCGCACCTCAAATCAATAAGAAACTCATGGCTAAAGAAAATCTAATTTTACAGGTAGAATTTTCTATATTATCCAATGATACACAAACAAGAAAATGTAGTTCAAAAAAGAGGTGTCAAATGGGCCGCGCCGGCCGGGCCCGGCCCGGCATGGTTTAAAAACAGCCGGCTTGGCACGGCCCGTAGACATGACAGGCAGTGACGTGCCGTGCCGGGCCCGCTCGGGCCAGGCCTGGCCATATGGGCCAGGACAGGCACGAGATTCAAAAATTTTTTTTTAAAAATTTTAGATATTGTAATTATTAAGTGTATAGTATTAAATATAAATATTTTTAAAAATGTTAAAAATAAAAATTAATTAAAAAAACAAAGTTTAGAAATTTTTTTTTATTAAATTCAAATTAGCTTAACTTTTATTATAATTATTAATTATATATTAAAGTTATTAATTTTTAAAATAAAATTTAAATCATAAAAAAAATAAATCAATACATTATGTTAGTAAAAATAAAAATTAAAAAAAAATTAAACAACACAAATGAAAAATTAGCAATCATCCATTTGAAACCGAAGGACCGAACAAAACAAATATCAGTTTCAACACAACGTACAAACAAAGCGTACAAATACAATCAATAAAAAAACATCGAAAACAAAAAACAACAGATCATCATCAATTGTCAATCGGCATATCATGAGAATCATCAGCCGCAACATCAAGATCAGTATCATATGGATCATCATCATCGGCAATCAACTCCTTCGTCATCGTAGTGTATGTGGATGCAACTGCAGTGCCTGTCCCAGTCCCAGCTCCAGCATGATCATGGATGCTAAACCTCGATTCCTCCCAATCCTTCAAACAAGCCAAGGCCTCAACAATATCTGGACGTAATCTCAATCTCCTATCCGAAATCACGTTCACTGCAACAAAAAAAGTAGACTCCGATGCTACGCTCGACACCGGAGGAGTTAGTAGATCCCGTGTCGTCCTAGATAGCATGGGAAAGGTGGACTCATATGATTTCCACCACTGTAATAAATCAAGATTCTTAGTATCAGAATGTGATAGGATTGAGCAGTAATCGGTATCTAAGTACTGAGACAGCTCGCTCCTATGTGATGGTCCACCAATATGTTTCCCCCTTGCTAGCTAAATGGAAAAATCGTCATCTCCGAACAAGGTATCAATGTCCGTAATCACAGTCTCACTACTACCACCACCATACCTAGTATCGTAGTATGTGAACAGGTTAGTCAACTTCTCGTGAATGAACCCTTCAGGTGGCTCTTCCAGGTTCATGCACGAGGAAATGAAAGTCAGGGTGTTTTCTACCCCTTCCACCTTAACCCTAGGGTCCATGCATGCAGCGAGGCAATAAAGAGATAGAACGGTGGACCAGTACTTCAAGTACTTGATCTCCATCTCTGCAACCATATGGCTAAGCATCGGGTCAGCTCGATACTTCCTAAACATGCTACTAATGTTGCATAAGCACCGGAGTGTAATATAAGTCGTGGGCGTATAAATCGATAAACACATGTTCGTCGCGTCATAAAAAATCTTCAGGAATTTCATTTATGAAATTCCTGAAGCCTAGTCAGTGTCGTCAATAATAAATTCGTCACTCTTACTATTGACGTAGTTGGATTTCACGTGTTCATATCCAACACATGATTCCAACATCATGTACGTGTAATTCCAACGATGTCTCACATCAGATTGGAATTTCTTCTTCTTAAGATTCGCAGACAAACAGAGACTACCAAACTCTTGTTGTCTGCTAGGAGTGCGAATATATTTTAGTGCATTGCGTATATTATCCAACGTGGGGGAACACACCTTCATACCTACTTGAACAATCAGGTTAATCACGTGACACATGCATCTGACATGAAAAATCTCTCCTAATGGTGCGTCTCTAATATTCCTAACAAACATATTAATCGCTACTCCATTATTAGAAGCGTTATCGAATGTGACACTAAAAATTTTATTTTGAATTTTATATTCCCTAAAGATTTTCATCATACACTCAAAAATGGTCGGGTCATCATGAGGATGAAGAATCTCAGTGAATCCTAAAATTTTTTTATTGATTGTCCAGTTAGAATCTACATAGTGATTCGTGGGACATGCATAAGAAGAATCATCGTGACTTGTCCATATATCGGACGTCACGGACACCACTCCACTATATGCCATAAATTCCTTAATTATTTTTTGTCTTTCTAACTTATATATCTTTAGTATGTCATTCCTAGATGTGGACCTAGGAATCCTACAATAGGAAGGCTGAAAATAAGTCTTCATGATGCGCACTACCCTTGGATCTTCCGAAAATGTGATCGGAAGACTCATCAATGTGATGCGTCTGGCCATGCCGTCCCTACCCAACTCACTGGAGTATACGAAGGGAGTAAACATTGAGACTGAAATCGATCCAGTCTCAAAAATGTAGTGTCAAGTTAGGTTTGCCTAGGATCTAAGGGTCCATGTTTTTTGGTGCATAATTCGGCATGCCTCTTAATGTGCCCAGTCCCAAATGAACTCTTACATGTTAATAGTCCCATACAATATTTGTACTATGCCATTTCTTGTTCCTCACCCCTAACATTTTTTTAAGTTATGATTTTAAAATGAGTCCAAACTACAGAAGTCCTTCTAGTTTTTTATTTTTTAGAACTTTGGGTTGAGACGACAAGAGAAACCAAAGTTTCAGCAGCCTCAGACCTCTGTGTAATATTTTATTTTTCCAAATTTAAATACGTGTAGGTGTATTTGTCATTTTTATGATTTTTATTTTTTCCTAATTTTTTTCTAGAGAGAGAACCATTAGAGAGAGAAAGTAAAAAATCATAAAATAAATTACCCGATAAAAGCAGTGAGGTCGGTCACGTACAAGGTGCACCACAGCAAGCTCTAATATTCAAAACTTAAGTTAAGTTTCACGAAAATCCAAGCCGAAAGCAAAATCCCGAGGCCCGAGAGAGAGAAGCATGGTTTATGTGAGAGAAAGAGAAAGATTTGAGAGAATATACGTTTTTGAAAAACATAAGTGTTAAAGGGAGGGGGGTAGATAGAATTTATAGATTAAATATATTAATTTTTCATAAAAAAAGATTTTTTTTTATATTTTTTTGAAATTTTAATAATTATTTAGGGGGCAGAATCATGAGGACCGTTGGATTCTGCCCCCTAGCCATTGGAGGCGAATCCAACGGCTAAAAATTAATATTAACTACATATTTGTTTTCCCCGTTGGGATTAGGTCAGGACCGCGGGTCGGGTCCAATCAGACCCGACCCGCGGTCTTTTATTCGGGAGGGGCCAGGTCACGCCCACACGTGGCCGTGTGAAACCGGCACGTAAAGAACCCATGCCGGCGTGCCGTGCCGGGTCAGGCACGGCACGACCCAGGCCAGGCATGGCACGGCACGGCATGGCACGGCTAGTGCTGACCCGGGCACGGCACGGGCCCAGGCACAGTTTTTTAACGTGCCGGGCCGGCCCAGGCATGGATGAACCATGCCATGCCTCGTGCCGGGCCGGCCCGGCCCGTCATGGTTGACACCTCTAGTTCAAACGAACTGACAAGCTCAAGTTTTCTCAGTATCTTTGGTAGCTTGTATAGGCAAGCCGATGCTCCATTCTTGATGGCTAGCCGTGACAACTTATCAAAGCTACCGGGCTTAACTTTGGTCAAAAACAATGAGCTAGCTTCACTTCTCTCCTTCCAAGCATGATAGTGAGATCCCAAGTTGTCCTCAAGCAAAGAATAGATCATCCTAAGAACTAGAATTGGCTCGTTCATCTTCTTCCCCACAAACATGCGATCCTCTGTGACTCCAACTAGTATTTTCAGATGCTTTTGGATTTATTCAGAACCCAATAAGGTTGCAGTAATCTCTGCAATTTCAATTCCTAAGGTAGCTCTCATCACAACTTGGCAACTTTCAATGACATAAATCAAGTCTACCTCAGCCACTATATCAGAGTCAAGTTGTGGTGCTCTCATTACGAACTCTACTTAAGGAGAGTAGTTATGGAAGCGAACAACACTCACTACATTGCTCAATCGATATTGATACATTCCTCTGTCGGTAGTTATGACCAACTCATACATCTTCCCCACCTCGATCCCAGAAAAATCCATAGTTGTTTATTCCCTCATGGTCACACCATGAATCGCATTAATAGGATTGTATGGAAGAAACTCAAAGTAAGCTACTTTGGATGAACTGAGTTGTCTCTTGTGGTTGCGTAGGATCAAAGTTTATTGCAACCGAACATTTTGAAGCAAGGTAATCTGCCCTTAACAATGGAGTCTCTCCTATGTATTGGCTTGAGTTTTGGATAATACTGATTCATGCTTCATGTGGTGACACACTTTATGTACCAAATATTAGGCAACAACTTGCTCACAATCCCATCCCAACTATTTTGCTGAAAGATTATCCTAACTCGCATGGAGAGGTCTACTCGAGGGCCACCAATAAGCTTAGTAATAGATTTTCTCATTATAGAATCATAAATTTCTTCTCCTAAGAACCTGTTTTCAACATCATCACATAATTAATTCCACTTGGACTCCAGAAGAGAAAAAGCTTTGATTAGACCTATGGCATAAGGAACATGAATTCCATCAATGAATTCGAAGTTGCTGAGACCACAAAGAAGATGACAATACATTTGGTTCATAACATTGGATCCCAAAAACACATGTATTGGACTATAACAAAAGAAAAACTTAGACCAGGTCGCAAATCTCCTCAGAGGGTATTAAGATGCTGGCATCACCTCAAATCTTTTCTTCGTAGAGATGAGATTACCAGCATAAACAAATAGGATGATCTTATTATTAGCTGATATTCTAGGAGGAAACAACCTGTCATGAAATTCATGCTGTGCTTTGTCAAAACACACAAATCGGAAGATAAAAAACCTTATATATAATTCTAAAAATGCTAACATCACGTTTGATTTACTTTCTGAGAATTACAGAACTGCCTTGATGAGCCAGGTGTGAGGCGGCTTTAGAGAGCAAAGAATCGAAGTAAGGATCATTTTCAGATTCATAGAAATGGGGCTAGATCTTCATAAATTCGACGACATAAATAAAAAGAAGATCAGAAATAACATTGATTGATTTATAGATTACCTGTAGAAGAAGCAGACGAGAGGATCAGTGGATAGGATAGGCTGAATCTACATGTCATCTGCCAACCTGTTGATGTAATCAGAGTAGTCATCGTAGGTTGATAGTGGTACGAAGTGGCAGAAGGTGGCCACGTCAATCACTGTTTTACAACCAGCGAGGTAGCCGTGGTGATAATGTGCCCTGTTGTGGCTTTCAAGTATTGAATGCAGCGCATGACTAAAAGAAATCACATCATTTCATTTTGTTTATCCGTGTTGACTATTGAGAGAGAGAGAGAGGTGGCTGGCGCTAGTTAAAGACTTAGAAGAGTTGTTGTGTGTAAATGTTTTAATTCCGTAAATGTTTTGATTTTTAATTATCAAAACATTTAATAAACAATAAATATATATAAAACATAAATACTCATCTTTTTTTTACTTAATAAATTATTTTCAACAAGTTTGTGCATGTAGCAAGGCACTAATGAAAAATAAATACCTTGTAGTTTTTAATTATCAAATTAATTAGACAATAAATATATAAATAATTTCAAAAAATAGATGTTAAGCCTTTAAACTAGAAAAAAAATCATTGCTACAAAATTTATAAACTTCATATTGCAAGGCACACATTAAAAGATAATTTGTCTTCAAGCCACTATCCTAAAAATTATAAATATGCTTTATATTAAAAAAATATATAACTATATATATTTTATGGTTATAAATTTTTAAGAATTCATATTAATTTTTATGAAGATAATATGAAATAATTTTTAAGGCATGAAATATCATATTATTTGATATCATTTATAATTTTTATAATTCTAAAAATTACTTAAAGTGAGAAGATAATTAAAAAAAGTTAATATTTATTATTTTAATAACGACATGAATATGAAAAGCTAATCGTAAAAATATTACTCAAATATTTAATTCTTATAAATTTTAGTAAAAGCAAACATCGATGCATTTATTTTTAAATATCAATTTAATTTCTTTTAAATTTAATTAAAAATTTTAAATTTTTATTATAATTCAATATTTTTAAATTTTGTAGTAATTATTTTTTTAATTCATATAATCATAAAAATTGTTTTATACTTATAATAATATTAATATTTACTAGCTTATTCATAAATTCGGATATTTTTAGAAATATTTTCTATTTAATCATACAATGAATTATTTTACCTTTATATTTGTAGAAATTTTAAAGTATGTTCATTTAATTTTTAAAATATCTTAAAAAATTATTATAATTATAAAATTAATCTTTTAATGTTACATTAATAGAAATTATTAAGTTTCTTAATTAAAAAATATAGAAAACTTTTTTATATAATTTTTTAAATTTTATAATAATAAATATAGTTATTTTAATCCTTATTAATACAATTTTTTTTGTATTTTTATATTTATTAAATAATTTATTTATAATATACTTTTTTATAATTTTAAGAGGAAAATGTGTATTTCAAGGATCACTCATCTATATGCCATGACTATATTCAATAAACAAAATTAAATATATAATTAAAACAGAAAATAAATTAAAAAAAAAATTAAATCATTAAACTTTGGAGAAGGAAATTATCCCTAGTGCAAATAGCTAGGGAAAAATCCCTAGCTAGATACATATATTTTGTGAAAAATAAAATTTAAGAAATAAAATATAAAATAAAAAAAAATTGAGATAATTATTTAGCGATGGATTTTGTCTCGATATAATTAACTAGAGAAAATTTGTCGCTAGATCCATCACTAAATTCATGGTTTTCTTTGTGTAGAAATCTACGAAAATATTAGCAATAGAATTTATCTCAATATAATTAGCTAGAAAAATTCCGTAAATAATTTTCTTGATATAATTAGCTAATGAAAATCCATCACTAAATGCATCACTAAAATCTTAGTTTTCTTTGTGTGGAAATTTATGAAATATTAGCGACAAAATTTATCTCAATATAATTAGCTAGGGAAATGCCGTCTCTAATTAGTCACTAATTTTACTAGTTTTTTTGCATGAAATTTACAAAAATATTAGCGATGAAAAATTTTACTCAGACATTACTGTCTCTAATCCAACACTAATCCATCACTAATCTGTCACTAATATGTTGCGAGTATTTAAATGTAAAATGAAAAATCCCTTGCTATTCCCTAGTTAATACCTTGCTATTTAGCTAGTGATTGATCTCTAGCTAAATTTTCCTAACTAAATTTCCCTAGCTAAATTTACCTAGTTAAATTTCCCTAACTAAATTTTCGTAACTAAATTGACAATTTCTTGTAGTGATATATCTATCTGTGTATATGTCCATCTATCTATCTGTCTATCTTTCAATCTATATATATGTCTATTTGTCTATCTGTCTATTTATCTATCTGTCTGTCTATTTGTCTATATGTTTATCTATCAATTTATCGATCTATCTGTCAATCTGTTTATTTGTATATCTATCTATATATCTATATATCTGTCTATATGATCTAAATGTATATCTATCTATTTGTCTATCTAACTATTTGTCTATCTATTTTTCTATCTATCTATATATTTGTTTATCTATTTATCTGTCAATCTAAGTATTTTTCTATCTATCTATCTATCTACCTACCTATATATCTATCATTCTATCTATCCATCTATATATATATATATATATCTTTCTATATATATATATATATTTACGTATCTATCCATATGTCTATCTATTTATATATGTATATATGTATATTTCTTTTTTATTATCTGTCTATTTGTCTATCTGTGTGTATGTTTATTTTCTTATCTTCCTATGTATACATCTTCTATTTATTTATCTAACTATTTATTAATATATCTATCCACCTATCTTTCTTTCTATCTATCTAACTATCTATCTTACTAAATCTTTTTTTATATATCTATGTATCTATCTTATTTGTCTACATATCTATTGATTTATTTATCTATCTATCTACATATCTTTCTGTCTATCTATCTCTCTATCTATCTTTCTTTCTTTTCTATATATGTTTTGTGTATCTATGTATCTATCTTTATGTCTACATATATCTGACTATCTATCTATTTTGTATCTAACTATCTAACTATCTGTCAATCTGTATAACTATATACTTATCTATCTATCTATCTGTCAATCTTTTTAAATATATACTTATCTATCTATCTATATTTATATTAATCTATCTATTGAGTTATTTGTCTATTTATCTATCTGTACATCTATAAATCTATCTTTCTATCTTTATTTCTATTTTCTATCTATCTATGTGTCTATTTTTCTATCTCTAAATTTTCTATCTATGTGTATGTGTCTATGGGTCAATGTGTGTATGTGTCTATTTGTCTATCTTTTTATATTTCTATCTATCTATATATCTATCTATCTTTTTGTCTATCGACCTATTTGATTTTTATTTTATCTATCTATCCATCTATCTATCTAATAATATGTCTATCTATGTATCTGTCTATTTATATATTTATCTATCTCTATCTTTCCCTCTTTATATACCTATCTATTTGTTTATCTATCTTTCTATCTATCTTTTTATATATCTATATCTTTCTCTCTCTCTAACTATCTAACTATCTATATATCTATCTATTTATCTATCTGTTTATTAAAATTTTTATCTATCATGTCTATCTATCTATCAATCTGGCTTTCTAACTTTTGTCTAATATGTTTATCTATTTACTCTATGTATCTTTCTATATATCCTAGCTATCTATCTATCGTAATCAATCATTCTTTCTATCTTTTTGTCTATCTATTTGTCTATATATCAATCTACTCTATCCATCTATCATCAATCTTTCTATCTATCTATCTAACTCTATTTTTATCTATCTATTTATCGATATTTCTAACTATTTTTTATCTTATATCTATTAATCTCTCTATCTTTTATCTATCTAAATGACTACTAGTTAATCTATGTATCTATCTATCATTCAATCTGTTTATCTAAATATATTGCAAATCAGTCTATCAGTACTATTTATTTAGTTCTCTATCCATCAATCTATCTAATATTTTATTCTATTTTTTTGTCCTCTATCTATATAATCTATCTATCTATATTTTTACTAACTATTTACTTTCTATCTTTCTATCTGATTATTTATCTAACTATATAAACTATCTAGACAATCTATCTTTTTATCTATCTATAACTTATATATTTGTCTACTAACTATTTTTAAAATTTATATCTATCTATCTAATCTATCAAAATAATAATCTAATTTATCGATCTAGTCAATCTGATCTATATATCTATCTAACTATATCGTCAATCTAGTTATTTGTCTATCATTGTTATTAAAATATCTTTATATTGATCTCACTATCTATCTATTCGTATTATCTACCTGTCTATCAATCTATATTTCCTATCTATCTCTACAATTATCTATCTAACTATAACATTTATTTTTGCTATCAATCTGTCCTATTTATATTCTATAAATGAATCTTTTTGTATATCTATGTATCTTTTTGTCTATCTATTTTTCTATTTGTCTATATGTCTATGTGTCTTTTAATATATCTATGTATTTTTTATATTTCTATCGATTTATCTATCTATCTCTCTATTATCTATCTATCTATCTATATATCTAACTTTGTATCTATCTCGATATCTATATGCTTATCCATGTATCTTCTATCTATCTATCTAACTATATGTCTATTTGTGTATTTTTCATTCTTTGTAACTATCAATTTGTCTGTCTTTCTATATGTATATATGTTTTATGTATATTTTTCTATCTATATATGTATCTATCTATTTATCTGGCAATTTGTCTTATATCTATAGATTTGGAATCTACCTATTTATATATCTATATGTATTTCTATTTATTGGTCTTTTATCTGTCTATCTATTTTTTTATTGTACATCTGCCTGTCTATCAATCAATCTATCTGCATATCTATACTTTTATCTATCTGTCTATCTTTTTATCATTCTAGCTTTCTCTATGTCTATCTGAATATTTATCTATCTATGTATCCGTCGATCTATATATATGTCTATCTGTCAAACTAAATATCATTTTATTTGGCTACCTAGCTATAATCTATATTATATCTATTTAGCTATCTATTGTCTATTTTCCTATTAATCTATAATTTTATCATTCTATCTATTTATCTAACTATCTGTTTATCTATTTATTTTCCTATTTCTCTATCAATCTAAATGTCTATATGTCTATGTAATGATCTCTCCTTATTTCTATCTCTTTATATGTCTATCTATCTATCTTTTTATCTCTATTTATTTATCTGTCTATCTATCTATCTTTATCTTTCTATCTATGTATCTATCAATTTAAATATCTATCTCACTTTCAATCTTTCTTTGTCAATATATCTATTTGTCTATTAATCTATATCATATTATAAATATCATTCTATCAATTTGTCAATCAATCAATCTATCTATCTTCTATCTATCTTCTATCTATCTTTCTATATATCTATCTATTTGATAATTTATTTATTTATCTATCTATTTATTTATCTATCTATCTAACTATCTCTATATCTCGCTAACTATCTATCTGTCTATGAATTTGTATCTCTATCTATATGTCTATCTTTTTATCTTTCTATCTGTATTTTTGAATATCTATCAATCTGTCTATCTGTGTATATGTCTATAAATCTCTCTATCTATCTATGTCTCTATCTATCTATCTGTATATATTTCTATCTATCTAACTAACTGACTATCTATCTATCTTTCTACCTATGTGTCATCTGTCCATCTTTCTATTTATCTATTTGCCTATCTGTTATTTGGCTAACTATCTAACTATCTATTAGTCTTTCTATCTATTTGTTATTTATCTTTATATGTATATATCTATTTATCTATCTATATATACTATATATTTATCTATCTATCAATTTAATTATCTATCTATTTGTCTATCTGTCTATCTATCTCTCTATTTAT
>JAREIK010004716.1:0-12481 GCA_029783825.1 Sapria himalayana | reverse complement strand
TATTATATGTTTCTACATGTTAATATTGAAATCCTAAATAAGGAGGTTAAAAGAAGATTTGCATGATATTGATTATTATAGGATTCTTTGAAAATTTAATTGAAAGATTCATGATCGTAATCATTTTGGTCATGTTTTTTTTCCTTAAATCATTATAGTTTATAAATGAGATAAAAGAAGTTGAACTAGATTCAACTTTAAAGATCCTACTGCTCAGGCTCAGTTGAGTTTGTCTAGGATTTAATATACTATGCTTTTTAGTATATTGATTAGTTTACCTTTTTAAGTGGCATGTGCTATCTATACTCTTATGTATATATATTTGATAATATATATATTGTATTGATTCTTTATTGATATCTTTTGATTTTATTTATTATCTTAAAGTTTTTTATATTTTTTATTTTTAAGCATATGAGTTTGAGTCGAGATCATGAGAAAAAATATAGTTTTGGCCTTGGATCATTTCCTAAGATTATTATTATTATTCATATCTAATTTAATATTAATTCTATTATTATTATATTAATTATTAGTCATTTGTTATTTTTTAGTTTATGTTAAAAAAAATTAATTTATATTTATAAATAAATAAAAAAATACCTAGATTTTGGTATTGTTAAGCATAATCATAACTGTAATGGAATTGCTGCTTGTGAGTTGTGATTTGTATTATTCTAAAAAAATATTTCGTCATTTTCAACTTTCAAAGGACAGAGCCGCATAGAGAGAGAATTAAAGAACAAAAATTATAAATTGAGCATGTAAGAGATTTCTCGTAGAGGAGAGTAGAGGAGAGAAGAGAGATATATGAAGTGAGAATGAAAAATTCTTATATTTAATCTATATTTATAGATTTTTTTTAATTAAAAAATTATATATTTTTTTAATATTTATTTGATTTATTTGATTTTTTTTAATATTTAAATTAGTAAAAACTCAAAAGCCATCGGATTTCTGCTCCTAGTCCTTGGAATTATTTCCAATAACTAAGGATTCTAATTGATATCCTTAATTTCTCTTTTTAGTGAACGTGGATGCACGCCAGACAGTGATAGTACTATTGTAGCTATTGGATGCATGCGTGTGTTTGCTCGATGCCCCATGGCCGTATGCCATAGCCATTGATACTTCTATCCCAATGATATCCACCACGTCAACGTTCATTAAAAAAATCTGCTACTTGGACATGACAATACAAATTTCATTAAAATCACCACATCCACCATGTCAACTGCATGAATGGGTCCATAAAAACTTGGTTACCCAAGTTTTTTGTGACCCGTGACTTGTTCCTGATCTCAGGTCATGGTCACCTTGTTGGTGGGCTAGACATTTGGGTCGTGCCTGGCTCGACAGAGGCATGACATCCTCTAGCCCATCAAGACATGAGTCATGCCTTAGACCGACATGACTCTAGTCCTAGACATGGTTTGGACCTTGTTGTGTTGGGTTAGACATGACTTAGTTAGGTCGTGTCTTATGCTGTGCTCAGGCTGTCTGGCCCACATGATACCTCTACTTTTTGCTGATAGTTATGATGAAGTCAATTTGGATTTTTTTGTCTATTGCAACTCATTATGACGATGAGATTTGACAAATAAACGTGGAAAATTATACATTTGAATGAATATCTTGAAGAATATATTTATATGATATAATTAGATGATTTGATAGAAAAAGATCAAGAGCACATGTTGTATAAGTCGAATAAGTCAATTTATGGACTGAAACATGCATCTAGATCATAAAATATTCGCTTTGATCAAGTCATTAAATCTTATGGCTTTGATCTTTGTCAGAATAAATATTGTGTATATATAAAGAGAGGTGATATAATGTGGTGTTCTTGGTATTATATGTTGATTTGAGCTCATTGTTTTCAGTTAAAGTTTGGTTATTCAACTAATTTGATATGATAGATTTGGGAAAAGTTTCTAACATTCTGGGATTAAGTATTTTGTGAGATTGCAGGCAAAAAATATTGAGCTTGTCTTAAGTTATTTATATCGATCATATATAGACTCAATTTGGTATGTAAGATTTCAAAAAAGATTTTATTTCTTTCAAATATGAAGTCACTCCATCAAAAAAAGTGTCCCAAAACATTTAATGAGTTAGAAAAAATGAAAGCTATTTTTTATGTATATGTAGTAGGAAGTTTCATGTATGCAATGTTTTGTATCAGATTTGATATCTATTATAATGTAGGCATGATAAGTAAATATCAATTTAACTAAGGACAAGAATATTGGACAGCAATAAAGCACATAATTAAATACTTAAAAACGACTAGAGATTATATGTTAGTATATCAAGTGGATAATCTTGTAACTATAGAGTATACAGACTTAATTTTACAATTAGACGAGGATTTGAGAAAAATTACTTTGGGTTTTTGTTTATCTTGGAAAGTAGAGTTATAAGTTGAAGAAGTATCAAATAATATTGTATTTCTCATTCCACCGTGGAGACCAAGTATGTGGCAGCTTCAAAGGCAGTCAAAGAGGTTGTATGACTCAGAAATTTTTTAACGGATCTAGGAGTTATTTTTTCTATGAATTCAAAAATTATATATTATTGTGATAATAGTGAAGTAGTTACAAATTCAAAATAACCTAGAACTTACAGAAAGTAAAATATACCGAGCATAAATATACATTAATAAGTGATATTATAAAAATAGAAATGTGCCGATGATGAAAATAGCATCGACAGATAATTTAGTAGATCTATTTATTAAGAATCTTTTAGCTAAAGTATTTGACATAAATATGAAAGAAATATGAGTCAGATGTGTGATATCATCATTTTAGTCTAAGTGAGATTTATTGGAATTAATTTATACTAAAAGTTATTTATGATTATTTTCTTGATTTATAACTTTATTTTAATAAAAGATTTTATAATGAGTTTAATTTGTAAAAATGCATAGGTCATTTATTATGCATCTAGATGATTTATTGCATATAGATTGGCTTATGCATAGAGATTGGCTTATGCATAGAAGATGATTCATTAGTTCTTGTGAAATATAAGTTTGTTATTTATAATTTAGATAGAACTTGACAACTTATCGATAAAATTGTAACCTTAGATTTTAGTAGGTATAATTTGACAATGGTGAATGATGAAGTTATACCTTTAGTGACACTTGAGTAAATCGAACGGGACCAACATGATATAATTATTTTGTTCTCACTTGTAAAATAAAATATAACATAGTTATTATATATACTATTATTCTTATTTTTGAAGTAGTTATTATCATATGTACTTTTTAAAAATTATTTGATTCATAAAGAGTGAATATGAATTAGATAATTATATTAGATTTATGGTAAATATTAATTGCTGATAAAATCAATGTCCTATCAAAAAGATTGATATTTTATTTATGAAATTTATAAGTTTTGATATTGTTAAACCATTAGGTTGATTTTAATCCAACAATTTAAATAAGTTATGTGAAAAATATCGAGAAAATAATTAAATATTCAATCAATTGGATTATCAATGATTTAATTCAATCAATTGATATCTATAATCCTAACATGAGGAGTTTAATTAGTGTTAAATAACAAAAGACAAAATATTTTTAATAAGTGAGGCAGTATAATTATAATTCTATAGTGGTATGAATTATAATTAATTTTAATTATTGTAGGAAGTAATTTATATTAGAAACCCAAGATCTTATTCAGGTTGGGCTCCCTTTTATAGTCTTATTCAAATGTCATAAAAATATTAAAGATGTTTTGCTTATTTATTTAGTATATATGTGCATATATACAATGAAAATAATTAATTTAATTATAATTGAATAATTTGATATTATCAAATTAATTGATTCCTCTTAAATTAAATTTGATATATATATATATATATATATATATATATATATATATATATATATATATATATATAAAATATCTTTACCAATAAATTAAATTTAATAATAGACTGAAATGCATGATTTTTAATTATGCTTTAATGGACCAGTTTTATCTTCGCAACACAAGGCTGGTGGAGTCATTATGAGAGACGACTGAAGCCATTTGTATACTCACAGTTATGTAATTTTTTGCTCAAATTTATTTAAAATAATAAAATAACACATCCACGAATGTTGTTGTCATGCTTACCCAACAAATTTTTTTGGTTTACGGTTCTCTAACATTTTTCCACTTAGAAAATGGAAAATTAGTAAATATAAAGCAAAACTACAAAGTATCAAACTGAAAGCAGGATTCTATTCACTACTAAATAAGTAGTTTTTTATGGTCATTTGCACATTTTTAGTTGCACTTGTTTCTCATGGGTAACCATGAACATTCTTAATCTTATAGACTTATTTTCCTTTGCTTGTTCCTCAATATATTAGATTGGGTGCTTGTGCAAAGCATTGAGCATTATCAAGTTGACAAAAACCATCTTTTTTGTTCATTGAAAATTTCACTAAGAATTAAAATTAGTGTTTAGATCAATTCGTATTTTCTGTTTGGACAATGTTAAATTGTTAATTGCTTTATTGAACAACCATCCCTTTTAAGTTGGTTTTCGATTTTTATAAGTTTAACAGATCATTGGATAGAGACATTAACTAAGTAACTTCATGGGTCATTAATCAAGATTATTTATGACAAGATTGAACTTGGAGTTAGATCTTCTGTTCATGGATAAAATTGAGATATTAATCTTTCTTAGACCCTATGTTTAATAAGTGCTTTGTGCGCTAAGCATGATTTTTATAATTGCTGATTGCACTATGTTTATCAATACATATGTAATAGTTTAGACAAAGTGTTCTTAGTGAAAAAGATTCTTAGTTTTGTTTTTATTTGTCTATGTGCTTTTTCATGTGTTTTATAAGGAAAATATGATTTGTATTTTTTCTTGTAACTTAATATTTTTCTTTAATTTGTATTTTTTATCGATATATGTAATAATTTAGATAAATTAATCTTAGTGAAAAGATGTCATAGTTTTGTTTGTATTTGTATATGTGCTTTTGTATGTGTTTTATAATAAATATAAATATGTAGTTTTTCTCTTAACTTGATATTTGAAAATTAACAAATAAGTTGTGATGTTGTAAATTTTTTTATTATCATCAACTTTGAATGGGATAGTATAATTGGTTGGGCATTGGGAGCTAGTCCCCAATGGTCATGAGTCTGAGTTTTGCCAAGGCCCCTAGAGGCTTACATATTCATTAATTTTAGGGGCCCCATAGAATTAGTTGAGGTGCACTCAAGCTGGTCCAGAATTACAGAATTATAAAAAAAATTTTCTATTATCATCATTGCTCATAATTATTCTTTGACTTCTAGTCTTCTATTTATAGAGATATAATAATTTACTTTTAACTTTTCTTAAAAGATTGACATACATAATTTTTGATCTTATTTTCATTTGGGAATCTGAAAGCCTAATTGTATTATTTAGAGATATTGTTTTTTCTCTTGTAAACATTTTAAATATGGATTAGTTGGCAACTAAATGTTTTTTTTTATGTAATATTTTAGGTGAATTGAATTGCATTTTAGTTTGATTGTGTTGATTAAATATGATTAATGAGGATGTTTTGTTAAAATATATTATAATTACAAATTCTGATTCTTCGTTATCATTGAAAGATATGATGAAGGATGAACAAAACAATTTAATTTTTGGATTCCTGATTATATATATATATATATATAAAGTTGAATGATAAAATTATTCTCAATTAGCATTAGTAGTTAAAAGATTGGTTTATTATTCAAGAAGTT
Organism: Sapria himalayana; assembly: GCA_029783825.1. Classification (NCBI taxonomy): domain Eukaryota; kingdom Viridiplantae; phylum Streptophyta; class Magnoliopsida; order Malpighiales; family Rafflesiaceae; genus Sapria; species Sapria himalayana. The sequence continues at coordinate 6,707 of JAREIK010004716.1, read as the reverse complement.
AGAATACAATAATATTAGCACATTCAAAGTTCTTCTATCAAAGACACTCATGTAAATAAGTTTAGAAAACATACAAATCTTTACTCAGGTAGTTCTTAGGGTGAATTTTGCTAATATTTATATTTTACATTTAAGTTATTGAAAAATCCTTGATAATATAATAAAATCCTAATTCTATAAATAGAAATGAAAAAAATTAGGGCTACTTCACATGTTGGATATTTCTATCATAAACATAAAAATAAAATAAAATAAAATACTACAATACTCATGTTAAGCTGGTACATAATATCTAATATATTAATAATAGAATAAGAGAAGTGAGTTAGGATATTTTTAAGATATTTATAAATATATGTGCTAGTTGATGATTAATGATATTAATATAAGTTGTAACTATAATTTTATCTTAGATATTTTTATTGAGAAAGAAATAATTCATATATATAATTTATTTTTAAAATATTAAATTGAAAATTCAATTTAATATTTTAAAAATAAATTATATATATGAATTATTTCTTTCTCAATAAAAATATCTAAGATAAAATTATAGTTACAACTTATATTAATATCATTAATCATCAACTAGCACATATATTTATAAGATCTTAAAAATATCCTAACTCACTTCTCTTATTTCTATTATTAATATATTAGATATTTATGTACCAGCTTAACATGAGGTATGTAGTATTTTATTTTATTTTATTTTTATGTTTATGATAGAATATCCAACATGTGAAGTAGCCCTAATTTTTTTCATTTCTATTTATAGAATTAGGATTTTATTATATTATCAAGGATTTTTCAATAACTTAAATGTAAAATATAATATTAGCAAAATGTCACCCTAAGAACTACCTGAGTAAAGATTTGTATGTTTTCTAAACTTATTTACATGAGTGTCTTTGATAGAAGAACTTTGAATGTGCAATATTATTGTATTCTAACTTCTTGAATAATAAACCAATCTTTTAACTACTAATGCTAATGAGAATAATTTTATCATTCAACTTTATATATATATATATATAATCAGGAATCCAAAATTAAATTGTTTTGTTCATCCTTCATCATATCTTTCAATGATAACGAAGAATCAGAATTTGTAATTATTAATATATTTTAACAAAAACATCCTCATTAATCATATTAATCAACACAATCAAACTAAAATGCAATTCAATTCACCTAAAATATTACATAAAAAAAAACATTTAGTTGCCAACTAATCCATATTTAAATGTTTACAAGAGAAAAAAACATATCTCTAAAATAATACAATTAGGCTTTCAGATTCCCAAATAAATAAGATCAAAAATTATGTATGTCATCTTTTAAGAAAGTTAAAAGTAAATTATTATATCTCTATAAATAGAAGACTAGAAGTCAAAGAATAATTATGAGCAATGATGATAATAGAAAATTTTTTTATAATTCTGTAATTCTGGACCAGCTTGAGTGCACCTCAACTAATTCTATGGGGCCCTAAAATTATGATATGTAAGCCTCTAGGGGCCTTGGCAAAACTCAGACTCATGAACATTGGGGACTAGCTCCCAATGCCCAACCAATTATACTATCCCATTCAAAGTTGATGATAATAAAAAAAATTTACAACATCACAACTTATTTGTTAATTTTCAAATATCAAGTTAAGAGAAAAACTACATATTTATATTTATTATAAAACACATACAAAAGCACATATACAAATACAAACAAAACTATGACATCTTTTCACTAAGATTAATTTATCTAAATTACTACTATATCGATAAAAAATACAAATTAAAAGAAAAATATTAAGTTACAAGAAAAAATACAAATCATATTTTCCTTATAAACACATGAAAAGCACATAGACAAATAAAAACAAAACTAAGAATCTTTTTCACTAAGAACACTTTGTCTAAACTATTACATATGTATTGATAAACATAGTGCAATCAGCAATTATAAAAAATCATGCTTAGCGCACAAAGCACTATTAAACATAGGGTCTAAGAAAGATTAATATCTCAATTTTATCCATGAACAGAAGATCTAACTCCAAGTTCAATCTTGTCATAAATAATCTTGATTAATGACCCATGAAGTTACTTAGTTAATGTCTCTATCCAATGATCTGTTAAACTTATAAAAATCGAAAACCAACTTAAAGGGATGGTTGTTCAATAAAGCAATTAACAATTTAACATTGTCCAAACAGAAAATACGAATTGATCTAAACACTAATTTTTAATTCTTAGTGAAATTTTCAATGAACAAAAAGATGGTTTTTGTCAACTTGATAATGCTCAATGCTTTGCACAAGCACCCAATCTAATATTGAGGAACAAGCAAAGGAAAATAAGTCTATAAGATTAAGAATGTTCATGGTACCCATGAGAAACAAGTGCAACTAAAAAATGTGCAAATGACCATAAAAACTACTTATTTAGAGTGAATAGAATCCTGCTTTCAGTTTGATACTTTGTAGTTTTGCTTTATATTTACTAATTTTCCATTTTCTAAGTGGAAAAATGTTAGAGAACCGTAAACCAAAAAATTTGTTGGGTAAGCATGACAACAACATTCGTGGATGTGTTATTTTTATTATTTTAAATAAATTTGAGCAAAAAATTACATACTGTGAGTATACAAATGGCTTCAGTCGTCTCTCATAATGACTCCACCAGCCTTGTGTTGCGAAGAGATAAAACTGGTCCATTAAAGCATAATTAAAATCATGCATTTCAGTCTATTATTAAATTTAATTTATTGTAAAGATATTTTATATATATATATATATATATATATATATATATATATATATATATATATATATATCAAATTTAATTTAAGAGGAATCAATTAATTTGATAATATCAAATTATTCAATTATAATTAAATTAATTATTTTCATTGTATATATGCACATATATACTAAATAAATAAGCAAAACATCTTTATATTTTTATGACATTTGAATAAGACTATAAAAGGGAGCCCAACCTGAATAAGATCTTGGGTTTCTAATATAAATTACTTCCTACAATAATAAAATTAATTATAATTCATACCACTATAGAATTATAATTATACTGCCTCACTTATTAAAAATATTTTGTCTTTTGTTATTTAACACTAATTAAACTCCTCATGTTAGGATTATAGATATCAATTGATTGAATTAAATCATTGATAATCCAATTGATTGAATATTAATTATTTTCTCGATATTTTTCACATAACTTATTTAAATTGTTGGATTAAAATCAACCTAATGGTTTAACAATATCAAACTTATAAATTTCATAAATAAAATATCAATCTTTTGATAGGACATTGATTTTATCAGCAATTAATATTTACCATAAATCTAATATAATTATCTAATTCATATTCACTCTTTATGAATCAAAATAATTTTTAAAAAGTACATATGATAATAACTACTTCAAAAATAAGAATAATAGTATATATAATACTATGTTATATTTTATTTTACAAGTGAGAACAAAATAATTATATCATGTTGGTCCGTTCGATTTACTCAAGTGTCACTAAAAGGTATAACTTCATCATTCACCATTGTCAAATTATACCTACTAAAATCTAAGGTTACAATTTATCGATAAGTTGTCAAGTTCTATCTAAATTATAATAACAAACTTATATTTCACAAGAACTAATGAATCATCTTCTATGCATAAGCCAATCTCTATGCATAAGCCAATCTATATGCAATAAATCATCTAGATGCATAATAAATGACCTATGCATTTTACAAATTAAACTCATTATAAAATCTTTTATTAAAAATAAAGTTATAAATCAAGAAATAATCATAAATAACTTTTAGTATAAATTAATTCCAATAAATCTCACTTAGACTAAAATGATGATATCACACATCTGACTCATATTTCTTTCATATTTATGTCAAATACTTTAGCTAAAAGATTCTTAATAAATAGATCTACTAAATTATCTGTCGATGCTATTTTCATCATCGGCACATTTCCTATTTTTATAATATCACTTATTAATGTATATTTATGCTCGGTATATTTTACTTTCTTGTAAGTTTCTAGGTTATTTTGAATTTGTAACTACTTCACTATTATCACAATAATATATAATTTTTGAATTCATAGAAAAAATAACTCCTAGATCCGTTAAAAAATTTCTGAGTCATACAACCTCTTTGACTGCCTTTGAAGCTGCCACATACTTGGTCTCCACGGTGGAATGAGAAATACAATATTATTTGATACTTCTTCAACTTATAACTCTACTTTCCAAGATAAACAAAAACCCAAAGTAATTTTTCTCAAATCCTCGTCTAATTGTAAAATTAAGTCTGTATACTCTATAGTTACAAGATTATCCACTTGATATACTAACATATAATCTCTAGTCGTTTTTAAGTATTTAATTAGTGCTTTATTGCTGTCCAATATTCTTGTCCTTAGTTAAATTGATATTTACTATCATGCCTACATTATAATAGATATCAAATCTGATACAAAACATTGCATACATGAAACTTCCTACTACATATACATAAAAAATAGCTTTCATTTTTCTAACTCATTAAATGTTTTGGGACACTTTTTTTGATGGAGTGACTTCATATTTGAAAGAAATAAAATCTTTTTGAAATCTTACATACCAAATTGAGTCTATATATGATCGATATAAATAACTTAAGACAAGCTCAATATTTTTTGCCTGCAATCTCACAAATACTTAATCCCAAGAATGTTAGAAACTTTTCCCAAATCTATCATATCAAATTAGTTGAATAACCAAACTTTAACTGAAAACAATGAGCTCAAATCAACATATAATACCAAGAAACACCACATTATTATCACCTCTCTTTATATATACACAATATTTATTCTGACAAAGATCAAAGCCATAAGATTTAATGACTTGATCAAAGCGAATATTTTATGATCTAGATGCATGTTTCAGTCCATAAATTGACTTATTCGACTTATACAACATGTGCTCTTGATCTTTTTCTATCAAATCATCTAATTATATCATATAAATATATTCTTCAAGATATTCATTCAAATGTATAATTTTCACGTTTATTTGTCAAATCTCATCGTCATAATGAGTTGCAATAGACAAAAAATCCAAATTGACTTCATCATAACTATCAGCAAAAAGTAGAGGTATCATGTGGGCCAGACAGCCTGAGCACAGCATAAGACACGACCTAACTAAGTCATGTCTAACCCAACACAACAAGGTCCAAAAACCATGTCTAGACTAGAGTCATGTCGGTCTAAGGCATGACTCATGTCTTGATGGGCTAGAGGATGTCATGCCTCTGTCGAGCCAGGCACGACCCAAATGTCTAGGCCCACCAACAAGGTGACCATGACCTGAGATCAGGAACAAGTCACGGGTCACAAAAAACTGGGTAACCAAGTTTTTATGACCCATTCATGCCAGTTGACATGGTGGATGTGGTGGATTTTAATGAAATTTGTATTGTCATGTCCAAGTAGCAGATTTTTTTAATGAACGTTGACGTGGTGGATATCATTGGATAGAAGTATCAATGGCTATGGCATACGGCCATGGGGCATCGAGCAAACACACGCATGCATCCAATAGCTACAATAGTTACTATCACTGTCGGGCGTGCATCCACGTTCACTAAAAGAGAAATTAAGGATATCAATTAGATCCTTAGTTATTGGAAATAATTCCAAGGACTAGGAGCAGAAATCCGATGGCTTTTGAGTTTTTACTAATTTAAATATTAAAAAAATCAAATAAATCAAATAAATATTAAAAAAATATATAATTTTTTAATTAAAAAAAATCTATAAATATAGATTAAATATTAAGAATTTTTCATTCTCAATTCTATATCTCTCTTCTCTCCTCTACTCTCCTCTACGAGAAATCTCTTACATGCTCAATTTATAATTTTTGTTCTTTAATTCTCTCTCTATGCGGCTCTGTCCTTTGAAAGTTGAAAATGACGAAATATTTTTTTAGAATAATACAAATCACAACTCACAAGCAGCAATTCCATTACAGTTATGATTATGCTTAACAATACCAAAATCTAGGTATTTTTTTATTTATTTATAAATATAAATTAATTTTTTTTAACATAAACTAAAAAATAACAAATGACTAATAATTAATATAATAATAATAGAATTAATATTAAATTAGATATGAATAATAATAATAATCTTAGGAAATGATCCAAGGCCAAAACTATTTTTTTCTCATGATCTCGACTCAAACTCATATGCTTAAAAAATAAAAAATATAAAAAACTTTAAGATAATAAATAAAATCAAAAGATATCAATAAAGAATCAATACAATATATATATTATCAAATATATATACATAAGAGTATAGATAGCACATGCCACTTAAAAAGGTAAACTAATCAATATACTAAAAAGCATAGTATATTAAATCCTAGACAAACTCAACTGAGCCTGAGCAGTAGGATCTTTAAAGTTGAATCTAGTTCAACTTCTTTTATCTCATTTATAAACTATAATGATTTAAGGAAAAAAAAACATGACCAAAATGATTACGATCATGAATCTTTCAATTAAATTTTCAAAGAATCCTATAATAATCAATATCATGCAAATCTTCTTTTAACCTCCTTATTTAGGATTTCAATATTAACATGTAGAAACAATATAATAAAATATTATA